>WNWK01007736.1:0-70000 GCA_009830355.1 Cherax destructor
CCATTCAGCACCACCTTTCATGTTCATGTGAATCCCCCTTTCCCCCTACCCCCTTGGGAAGTTCCTGCTGTCCGTGTCTTTTCCCTTTCCCTCTCCCTTCGGGCCCCAATCCCTTGGTTTTTCCCTTTTTTTTCAGACCATTTCCATTCTTTCCCCATGACATCACAGTGTACACCAGGTTTCGTCATAAAACGGGGGGTTTTTCGCGGGTGTTTGACGCGTCTGAGGGCATCTATTATCCTCGGCTAATATTTACAGCTGTTGTATGCCATTCTAGTGGACTTATCCGTATTGCATAGAGGTATTCCTTTCCCGATTTTTTTACATTGTCCCCTTCCCACTGTTCAACATTGACAACATCGTTGGTCTGACCTGCTAAATAACAAACTTCATTCTTTTAAAACCCGAGTATGGTTTCGGGCCCTTCTTCTTGTCAATTATTGGGAGACTACCCTCCTTTTTCCCAGGGGGAACCTCTCTTATCGGGGTTTCTCATGGAGAGCCCCCTGTCCTCTCTGTGAGCATTGTCAGGTTCCAGTATCTTTTCCCCATATTCTGTTGGTCCCCCTCTATCAACGAGCACAGAATTTACCAACGTGTCTTCGCTCTGCTGCCATTTTTTTACCTTCCTTTTGCTGAGGGGCCCTTTAACCTGACTCCTCATTGATTTTTTGACGGCCTGATTTACTACACAAATCAAAGATTATATTCCCCTTTCGTCCCTTCCCCTCAATATCTTGCTACCCTATCCCTGCATATCCACTGTCCTGCTACACTCCATACCCTACTAATCACCCCCCTTTCTTCCCAAACCCCATTCTCCTTTCCTGCCCCAACCCTTCGTAGCCCCCTGTGGTTTGGGCTTTTTTTTTATTATAATAATAATTCTCTTCTGGGGGGCTCTTGGTGCATTGAAGAGGCTCTTGTCTAAATTAGACCTTTGGAATTCCCCAGACCGATTCTAACCCCCCCAAACCGTTGCCTGTGGGGTTTTGGGGGGTGGCAGAAGAAGGTATGCTTTGTGGGGGATCGACCACCCTCTCCTTTGTCCCCCAGGTGGCTCGGAGATGTGGGGTTTCTATCCCGGGGTACTGGCGGGAATGGTAGGTGTGGGGGGTTCCACGCTGCATCTGCACCCGGTGGTCTGAGGTCCCTTTGGGGGAAAGGGGGAAATTTTTGGCCCTTTTTTCCTTTTTAAACTGTCCCTTAAGGGCCCTCTTTTTTTTTTCTTCCCTTCTTTCTTTTTTTTTTTTAAAATAATAAGAAAAAGTACCATATCATAAGTCTTTGTTCCATGACCCCCCCTCCCCCCAGACCCCTTTTTGTTACCGCATCTTGTTCTGACCCAGCCGTTATTGAACCATTTCCAAATTTTATACCCCCCCCCGCTGGTGACACTTGTCACCTGCCCCAGGTGCCAAGGTCCACTTGTTTCTTCTAGGCCCTGCCTTTGCAATCTTTAACTACACATCCGGTTTCCCCCAAATGTGGTGCGATGGTTTCATGCTCCAGACCATTTGCTTGACGGTTCCGATTTCTGATCATTCCACCCAGAAACGACCTACATGACGCCCATTTTTTTTTAGTACCAGTTTGGGAAAAGTGAACCAAATTTTGTCCCTATATTTATCCCAACTATTTTTTCAGAACAAATTTAAAAGTTTTTTATGAATGGGGGAAAAAAATTCTTCAGCTGAAGGCCCCATATTCAGTTCGTGAAAAAGGCTTGATCTTTTCCACACTATGATAATGTTCCTATAAATTTCACAAGCACGCTATTTTTTATTTCTTGTAGGGGTAGGTGGTTTTTATCACATACCATTGTAATGTGATTTTCTGTCTTGGAAGTATTTTAGAGCAATTAGCCCCTTTAGGACATTCTGATTTCAAAATGGGTGCATATGTCCTGCCTGATCGTGGGGAGGCATTTCCATAACATCGGCAGCTTAACCTTTTAGCTGCCATGAACTCCCGTCCTCTGTTTTAAAAGGGGGCATCGCCAGGCATCCATAAAAGGGGCCTACACCCCAATAGTGTCGAAATTGTTGGCACTTTGGGACATCCGCAAATACTGCAGGTCTGGGGGAGTCCCCAAGGGGTGCAGGGATCTAGATACAACTTGCAGTTTTCCCCCCCACTTGTTTAATTGCAATGAAACTCATCCTTTTTTTTTCCCTCCCATGTCGGGTCTATCTTTGAACATGAAATCTGTTGTCTTAAGAGGCAGGGCCTTACTTATGCTATGGCTGTCTTTTCCCCACCTTCGGGGAATTTTCCCGGTTTCCTTATTCTCAGAGCTAGACCCCCAAACCGGTGGTCCTCCCCCAGCCCTCTGGTGCCATGTTTCCCAAGTCACCCCATCTCTAATTTTTTTCTTTTTTTTCCCAAAACCTCACCCCCTTACCTCTTTCTACATCTACCTCTTCTTCATCTCGCTCACTTTTTCAGTCTGCGGGGCCTCCCCCCTGCACCTTTTTCGCGCCTATCACCTGCGAAGTTGAACCTTCTTTAAGCCCAAGTCCTTTGCATTCCCCCAGTGCTTCACCCCCAACAGCCTTTTTTTTTGGCCTGGGGTGCTTTTCCCCCCCTTCCTTACCGAAGGGGGAGGTTCACCCCCTGTGTGGTCCCCATCTCCTGTTCCCCCGACTTCTTTCCCCCTTCCCTCCCGTTCCACCCCAGGGTCTTCTGCCCCCCCCAAATCTCTAGGTTTATTCCCCCCTCTCAGACCTCTTTTTGGTTCTTTCTATCCCCAGTCTCTACTTGCTCTACCTCAACTGCTCTGAAGTCATGTCGGGATCCCTTGCCCTTTAAACATTTTATGCAATCTCCCATTATATTACGGAGACGCCTCGATGGCCCCTTTTTTTTCAAACCTGATAGCAGTCCTCCCTTTACGCATTCCCCCTCCGCCAGCTTTTTTTGCCTCCACAATTGATTTATTACCCACTATCCCATAGATTTTATTGTTTTTATTTTTGGGAACCTTCTTTGGGAATAATTTTTATTTAAAAAAAAATATTCGTCCTAGGGGAATGGAAGGGGTCCCGGTGTTTCTTCATTCCCCAGTTGTCGGGTTTCAAAACCCAGGTTTGTTCCCGGTTTTTTCCATCCCGTTTCGGGGATTGCTGTTGCATTCTTTTGATCCCTTTTTTGTGAATTTTTTTAAAAGGGGTGCCCTCTTGTGCAGTTGGTATACCGTTTTAATAGGTCTTTATTCATTCTCATCCATTATACTGCAGCCCATATTTATTTGCACAAGTGGTATACAGTTTGCTCTCTATATCTCACCCTTCCCATGTATTCTGTATCTCGGATGTTGCGTTCTTGACTATAATAATAATAATAATAATACTTTATTTAGACATTGTACAATTATATATGGTAGATAATTTAATACATAGAAATTCATAGTTTTTATTTTTAGTTATTAATAAATGTAAATGCCAAAAGCCCCTAATATGCTTATTGGGGGCATTCTTAGGACTATTTTAATTCTAGCCCAATGGAAAAAAGGTTGAAATTTATTTAAGAAAGTTGCATATCTGTTATAAAGTTTGAAAATAAGTTGAACAAAACAAAAATTGTAGCAATGAAACCCTAATTGAGTAAATAAAAATTTAGAAAATTTAAATTTTGCATTGGTTATTTTAAATGGTAAATTATAATGGGTGTTGTGGAAAAAATTAGCAAAGTATGTAAATTCATAAAGGGTTTTAAATTCAATTGATTATCGGGTTTTTTAATTTTTGATTATTTTTTTTTTGCTGGGAATGTTTGATATTGAGCAATTGGTTTTGGGGAAAAGGGGGTTTTTTACATTTTTTTGAAGGGGTTTTAATAGGTTTTTTTAAAGGGCAGGAAAAGGGCCAAACCCCCCTTTTTTATACTTGATTTTTTTTCAAAAGTGGGGGGATGGACCCCAAACATCAAGGAGTGATCTGTGTCTAGTGTTATGGTCATGTGTCCTGTTAAAAGGTAAGGAGAAGTTTGAGGGGGGTTAAATATTTTTGATGTTCATGATGAAAAGGGACAGTAAAAGTATGGATGTCTTGATGGTGAGTAAGTTTAGGTTTTTAAAAGGGGGGTATGTTTCCCGGGGGGGAATTTGTTTTTTTCTAACTGGCCTTTTGTTTTTGTTTTTAATGGTCCGAGATGAGTTTTTAAAGAGAGCCCCTGCCAGATTCCATAGGTGAGGTAGGGGAAAAGAGTGAGTGATATAGGGGGAAGGAGATTTTGTGGAACATAAAATAAACCCTATCTTGGAAGGGTTTTCCCAAGGTCTTTGAGACTTTTTTGGGGGATTTGTTGCCCTTTATTGATGAGGGGTCACCAGTTTTCGCCCTTTAGTTTTTACCAACATCACATTTTTTTTCCCAAACCTCAGGCAGGCATTCTCAGACATGCTGCCGGGGGTGGTCTCCTGTGTGTGCCCGTGCAGTGTGTTTGAAACGGGATGCGTGGGGCCGTTATTGAAAAAATTTTGGGACTGCAGATTGTTTTTTTTTTTTTAAGGGGAAGGGCAGTTTCACTGCATCATACGCAGCGTAAAGGGCACTTGGGGCAAACTACGTTTCTAGTGTTACCTCGATTTTCCCCTTTGGGGGGTTTGGAAGAAGGATGGAAGTTGTGTCAAGTACGTTTAGATCCAGCCCCCGTTTTAGGGTTCTAGTGTTGGGGAAACCCCAGGGAAGTTCCATGGAAATTGGGAATTATTTTGCCCCGTTTTCCAAGGGTTTCACCAGCCCCTCGTTTCTTGCTTCTAATTTCGCCGGGAGCAATCCCCCCTGGTTTTCCCTCTTCAATGGGATGGAGCCATAAACTTCCCTTTTTACTTTCTGGAGCTAGAGTCCACGTTTCCGCTTGCCGGCCATCGGGGGCCCCCGGGATATTCATATCCATATGCTACAGTATCTGATTCTACAGCCCTTACAAGTCATTTGCGTTTTTTCAATTTTGTTTCCCCCCAAAGGGGGGTTTTCCCCCACAACAAGGGAAAATTTGGGGGCCTTTTGTACACCGTTTCGCAAACCGGGCACTTCGGAGCTTGATACATCTCACTATCGTCCTATTGTTCTGATCAGTGTGCTGCAAGGTGAAAAAAACCATTGGTGAATAGACGATGGCATTTGGAGATTCACAAAGTCTTTCTCCTCCCAATATGGCTTTCGCGGGCTCCCCTATTTTTGGACCTCTTGCCCCAAATTAGATCGAAACCCAAATCCTTTTTCTTAAAAAATTCCACCCAAACAGTTTTTTTTGATCTCGAGAAGGCAGGGGCACCACTTGGGGGAAACATTTTAGCCCAGGCCCACTCCCTTGGTCCCCCAGTAATCTCCCGACCTTCCTTCCCGCTTTCATCTGAAAGAAATTTCGGGTTCTGGGCCCCCACTTTCCCCAGACTTTGTTCGGGCCCGGGGGAGTCCCCAAGGTTGTGTCCTTAGCACTGTCCTTTTTCTTTGGGGTAAAAAATGACCTCCCTTTCCGTTCTTCCATCGCATATTTGGTCGTCACTTTATGTGAATGACTTTGTTATTGTTTATGCAGGCGCTGACTGTCGCCTGGTAGTGGCCTCTCTTCAGAATGAGTTTGACCGTGTTTCCCATTGGGCCACTTCTATGGTTTTAAAATTTTTTCTAGGGCGAAAACCCATTTCATTACCTTCACGACGCCCTGCCCCAAATTTCCCTTCTTTACACGGCTCACGTTTCTTCCTTCTTTTTGATCGCCGGTTGAGGGGGAAAAACCCTCACATTTCCTTTTTGAAGGCAGCTTCCCTTGTTTTGTTTAATCTCCTTAAAATTTTTGCGCATCGTTCATGGAAAGAGATCGCCAGACTCTTCTCCGTTTGCATTCCACCTCAGTCTTGCCCCGTTGGATTATGGCGACCAAGTCTATTTGTGCTTGTCCTACAAACTCTTTCTAAAAAGACCCCTTCATCATGGGATCTACGTTTATGCCTTAGTTTTTTCGTTCATCCCCTGTTGAAAGCCTCTATACTGAGCCGATTGTTCCTTCAACCGATCTTATGTCAAATTTCCTTCGTTATTTTTGGGGACCTCATGACCTTTTTGTTCCTTTTACGTATAGGTTTGGGCTCAGACGTTAGTAGAAGCCCCCTTATTTGTTCAGCGCCCCCCCCCTTTCCCAACCGCTTTTTTGTTCACTCACTCCAGTCTTCTCTCCAGTTGCCTCCCCCTTTTTGTTCATGTAGCGTCTGCCTTTTCCTTTCCCCCTTTGGGGGGTTCCGACTCTTCGTGTCTGTTCTTTCCCATTGCCGCGTCAAAGCTTTTTCCCACCTATGGCTTCCGCCCTTTTTCTTGATCACTTTTCCCCGGGGGGGATGCTCATGCCATCACTGTTTATACAGAGGTTCTAAATCTTCTGACGGTGTTGGGGTTTCGGTGGTGTTCCCCGACGATGTTGTCTGGGGTCATTTACTAGACTCAGCCAGTAATTTTACCGCTGATTATGCCATTATCATGGTGCTTCTCTGTTTTTGGGTCATTTCAGAATCCCTCAGTGCTTTAAAACCCTTAAACAATTTGATTCCCCCCTCCATTGGTCTTTTATATTTAACTTTGGTTTTCCCCTATGTGGCTAGCAAAACAAAGACGTCGTTTTCGGGTTGGGGGCCCTGGACACGTTGGGTGTGCGGGGAAAAGAACAGGCGGAGTTTCTGCGCGGGGGGGTAATGGGTATTCCGGTTTCAGATTCAGACCCGATTATTTATTTTTTGTAAAAAATTACAATGTATGTTTTATATTTAAATGACAATTTCAGTAATTACAAAAATCCCTTAGCATGCCTGGCATGTAGGCATTTCGGGGATACTTAATACTAGTTAATCTATATTACAAATTACATATGAATACAAATTTCAAGTGATTAAATAGATTTACAATATTAGTCAGTGTTTGCATAGATGAGGAGGATGTATGTGAGTGCGTGAATCGGTGGTTTCTATAAAGTGAGTATGGTGGCATGTGTAAGTGAGATACGATGTTTTGAATGATAGTGTTGAAAATGGTGACTGAGTCTGTGTTTTGGAATTTTCAGGTAGGGAGTCTATGATTTAGGGTCTCCTTAATGTACGATTGAACGTTTGTATAGATTTAGTCGGACACGGGAATGTCATAGAGATTTTTGTGTCTATATTGTGTCTATAACTGCCACAACTATCAAGAAAGTTGCTTCTTAGTTCAGGGTTAATATTGAATTTAGTGTTCTGTACATGTAGGTTGCACAGTAGTAAGTGTGGATGTTCTGAACAGTGAGTAACTTAGGTCTTTGAATATGGGGGTTGCCTGGGATTGATTGCGTGATAATTCTTACTGCGGCTTTTTGCTGAGCGATATTACTTTAGGAGGGTTGTTGCTGTTGATCCCTGCTATTATAGTGGCATAGTGAGGTAGGGATAAATGAGTGAATAGTATAGTGTGAGAGGGCTGATTTGTGGTACATAGTTTTGTATCTGAGGATCCCAACCATTTTGGATACTTTTTTTGCTATGTGGTTGATATGGGTGCTGAAATTCAGGTTGCCTCAAGGTGTATGCCCAGGAATTTGCCCTCATTGTGTTTAGCAATAGGAGGTTGTCAATCATTAAGTTAGTTGTGCAACACCTGTTCTATTACAAACACAATGTTAAGGGGTAAGTTTGTTTGACATCCAGGTTGATATTTTTAGTAGCTCTTCATTAACAATGGTCTTGAGGAGGCAAGATTTGGGTAAGATGACATAAGTCGAAATTACCAACAAAGAGAACCCGTCGGTGTTGATAGTTAAGATCATTAAGGGTGGGTGGAAGGGGAGGGGACCAAGAATTTCCCGTGGCACTCCAGTATAAAGGGTCGTAGATGAGGTTGTGTCTTTAATGGTAACGTTTGATACCTGTAGTAAGATAGATTTAAAAATACATAAGAGCGGGGCCTCTAAAACGAATGGTAAAGTTGGAGAGGATGCCGTGGTCTACTGTACCGTTTCTTAGGATAAAGAGTCCTAACGGATAGAGGGTTTCCAGTGCTGTAAAGTAGGTCCAGCATTTTTACAAACATGTTTGTGCTTTTTTTTTTTTTCTAAAGCCAAATGGCAGGGTTGAGTATTTGTACTGTAAAAAAACAATATAATCTCTTGTAAGAGTTTCTAAAATTTTGGATAGCAATGGTGTTAGAGATTGGCCTGTAGTTTTACATCTGTGGGGTCACCACCTTGAGAATTGGTGTAACTTTTGTTCTTGAAAGGTGCCGAAAAAAAGCATTTTTCTAGTGAATTGTTAAAATGTAGGGAATAGCAGGCGGAAGGACATGAGCCGCCGCTTGTACAATAGTGTTTTTTGAGACAGATTCCCTATATTCTTAAATGACTTTATAATATGGTACTTCAGTGGGTTCGGTAGGTGCAAGATAGAAGGAGGCTGGGAATTTCCATCAGAGTCACTGTTGGCTGTAACTGGATTTTACTGGGGAGATTTGATCCTATGGTGGAGAAGAAGTTATTTAACTTGTTAGGTTTTATCAATAGGCTGTAGTTGTGATTCATTTGGTCTAGTCAGGACAATATCCCTAGTTTTTTTGAAAATTTTGGGTGCCCGAATCTGGGGAGTGTTTTTCCAGGTCTTTTTTATATCTCTTCTTGTTTCGGTGAATCTGTTGAATAGTACAATTGCTTGGCCTTTTTTTTTTTATTTGTGAGAAAATGATGCTTAGTGTTTATAGTATTTTTGTGTATTAGGCCCTGTCTATATTTTTTTCATATTATGTTTTATCAATGGATCTAGTATGTTTTTAGTTAGCCATGGGCAACCTGCCGTTGTTCGTAATCTGTTTTATTTTTATGGGACAATGTTTGTTGTATAGTCTAAGTAATTTGTTGGGAAATGTCTGTGCAATCATCGATACCAGTGGCATTGGGGAATGAGGGAGGCCAATCCACCAACCCTAAACCTGCTGTGAAGATTATGGAGGCCTCATCATGGAGTTTGGGGGGCTTTTTTTTGGAAATTTCCCTGGTGGTTATTTATGTTTGTAAGAGAAGTTGGGTAGTGGTCTGTAGTGCTGTCGTAATTTCCTGATTTAAGGGGGCTAGTATATTGGTCCATATGGTCAATTATGGTTGCAATTTTTCTCCCAAACAGCCTTGGTTTAGTAAAGTTTGGGATTAGGGAAATGTGTTGTTCATTGTGATGAAGTCAGTTACTGGCTGGTCATCTGTGAGGTCAAGGTTAATGTTGAAGTCTCCATATGAGAAAGTGGTGCTTGTTCATTTGGTTGTGTGTTATTAGGTTTTTTTAAAATTTTCTAAAAAATTTTTTATGTTAGATGAGGCATCCGGTAGATGGCACCGATTGTTATAATTTTTAAGTTTTTTTTTACAGTAAAATTTGCAAAATATATTCTCCGCATTCATCATTAAAGCAGATGGTGTTAAGATAGTTCATTGAGTAAAAAGATTGCAATACCACCCCCCAAATTTTGGGTTTGTCCAGTTGTGGATTGCTGTGTATCCTGGATTATAGATATCTATTGTGGCCTTCTTAAGCCAGGTTTCCCGTAAGAATAATACAGGAGAATATCATTGTGTTTGCTTAGGGGCTTGATATTGTAATTAAGAATTGTAATATTTTTTGCAGTATTTAGGACAGTGCTGGCTTGTGATGCTGTGTAATAGAGGCAGTTACTTTCCTTAAATTTTGATTGGGAGTTAGATTATATAGGTTTATATCTGGGTCGACGTGATCATTCATCATTAGGTTTGAAGATAATTCTTTGTATCATGTATAGTGTGTTGAGTTCCAGTACTGATGTATGTAATAGGGGGATGTTTGGACAAGTGTATAGCTAATGCATGTTAGTCAAGTAGACTATAGAAACCAATAAAACATAATGAAATTCATGTTGACTGTGTATTAAGCTAGAATGAACTAGATATTAACTAGATATAAGCTATTATGATAAAATTATAATATAATGTAGCACCAGACTATGAATTGTGATTGCACTAACGATAACAGTTGTTGTTTAAAATATATAGTAGAATAATATATGCACAATTCTAATTTAAAGACTATGTGAGGTTTTGCACTGCTATGTATATAAGATGGTAAACTGTAAATAGAAGTATTAGGTAATAGCAGATAACACACTAAGTAGACTGATATAATATTCTAATAATTCTAATAATATTCTAATACGTACTATTTATAAACTGTAACTGGGAATATTTGGCAATGATAGATTTTATAAAAAGTAAAAATATAATAACAATGATAGATATTAAAAAAACAAATAAAAAGTTGTGTAAATAGATAAGAATTTAGGAAATTGGAAATGTAATATAAATTGTAAATGAGAATATTTGACAATAGATGATATTAAAAAGAAAACAAAGTAAAATATAACTATAAAAAGATAATAAGAAATTTAAATTGTAATAACAGTTAATTAATAAAAGAGGAAAAAAATGTATGAATGTTAAAAATGTATAAAATTGGCAAAAAGTAAGGCAGTAATAAGGTAAATACTGCACAATACAGTACAGTAAAAAGTAGTTTAAAAAAAGTATAACATTAAATTAATAGACTGATAAGAGATAATTCAGTGGATAAATGAAAAAAAATACAAGCTATAAGTAGTGTTTGAGCAAATTTGACAATTTACTGCTGTCAGATTGAAAATTGAAATGAATATTAGGGTTTGTAGAGATTAAACTGATAAAGAATTGGGGTTTCATAACACTATTCGTTTCCTATAGAGGTATATTCTGTTCCGGGATTATTTTAAAGTCATCTCTGCCCGTCTTAGCGGCCATTGGCAACAACGGTGGTCAGACATGCACCATAACAAATTTCACTCTATTAAACCACTTTTAGGTTTGTGGCCATCTTACCACCGTTGCCGTACTCGGGAGACTGCGCTCTCCCGTCTCCGCATCGGCCATACCCGCCTTACCCATGGGTATCTCATTGAACGACATCCTATTCCTCTCTGGGAGGTTTGTTGGGTCCCTATTTCGGTTCTTCATTTTCTTGTGGATTGTCCGGTTTACCAGCGAGCTAGCAGGACTTACCTCCAACGCCGCCACCCTACCACTCTTACCTTATCTTGCCTTCTTACAGACGGTCCTGCCTTTGATTTACGATCACTTTTTTACTTTTTGTCGGCAACTGCTTTACTATACGAACTTTGACACATAGCCCCTAGCGTCCCTTACAGCACTTTTCTCCCCTCACCTCTGATTCCCTCTCCACTTAACTTATAGCCCCGGCACTATTTTCTGCCCCGCAGCACTGCATGACCCTTGTCGGTTTAGCGATTTATTTGATTATAATAATAGTAATCAGGAGCTTCCAATTTTGCAGAAATGAGTAAGAGGTCCCAGCAGATTCGCTCAAAGGAACGTTCTTGCTAAGGTGAGAGAGGATTTCCCATTCGTGACGGTGACCGGACTGAACATGATAATAACAATTTTGTTATTAACTAGTCAAATGAAACATTAGATAAAAATACAACCGCTACTCTAGGTTTCGGTCTAAATTTTGCAGCATCTAAAAAGTCAATAATGCAGAAATTGCAAAAGCTTTTTGTAACTTAGAAAAATCCACTGATTTATCCAGTGATGAAATTAATATAAATAGGTGGGTGGTTTACAGTTCAATGACCAAACAAAATATTCCCAATTGCCCTCAGAGATTTTTTTAAGTATTATGAAAATCTTATTAGTAATAAAAATTTGCATATTACTAAAACAGACAAAATAAATGCAGTAGTAATTTTGAAAGAAACTGATTACCATGGTAAAATAAATAATGTTTTAGATGATACAGATATTTATTCTAAACTTAGAAATAATCCCCTTTGATTCAGTTAACAGTAACTTTAACAAAATAAAACGAATACTGAAAGGCAAAGATGAAATAATTAAAAATTCATGACCATCAATCCATCTTTACCGCGTATGTATGGATTAATAAAAACACACAAACGAGGGAATCCAGCCGGACCTAATATTAGCTCCATATGTTCTGTTTCCTATAAATGATCTAAATTGCTATTAGATATATTAAGCCCAATTGTTGGTAAAATTTCTAACTTTAATGTTAAAAACACTGCAGATTTAGTTGATAAATTAAGTACCATGACTGATTTAAATGATTATCATGGGTCAAAAATTTTTGAAAAGTTGTATGCTTCTTAAATGATATTAGTTAATTCTTATGTATTTTCTATACGGACGACAAAAATATATATATATATATATATATATATATATATATATATATATATATATATATATATATATATATATATATATATATATATATATATATATGCAAGAAAACCACTATGAAAAATAGAAGAATTCCAAGCGCTTTCGTGACTACTCACATTATCAAGGAACTATAACAGGAAACATGACAAGAAGGGCTTATATAAGGGCAGAATACACCTCACAGTCACATCACACTAACAAGAATTAAGATTAGTCAAATTTATTATTAAATTCTTCCCAAATTTTATTAATTATAAATGAATCCAATTTATATAAACCAAAAGAAATATTCATATTATTTTCAAAACTGCTTTTAATGAAACATGATTCTATTATATTCTCTCAACCATGGACTTGCTTGATACAACCTTCTCAGCATTTTGAAAATCAATTGGATGGTTAAAATCTTCACATGAATAAATAGAGCATTAGAATCTTGTCCAGTTCTAATGCTATATTTATGTTGTTTTAATCTTAGTTCAAGACTTTTACCAGTTTGACCAAAATAAACTTTATCGCATATTTTACAGGGAATCTTATAGACACATCCGTCAGCATTTTGGGGAATTTTTTATCAAAAGTCTTTTTACTGTATCAAGATTTTTAAATACAACTTTGATATTAAAATTCTTAAGAAAGGAAGGCATATCAACCAAGTTTTCATGGTAAGGAGAACCAACATATTTTTGGTTGAATAAGGTTGGTTGTCCCTTTTGGATTGTAAAAGTATTCCTAGCTATTTTAAAAGATTTATCAATTATGTTTCTTGGGTATTTTAAATCATTAGCTATTTCATAAATTTTAGAGATTTCTTCATCTATGAACTCTGGACTACAAATACGTAAAGCTCTCAAAAACATTGAAGAAAAACCGACACTTTAACTCTATCTTGATGTGAAGAGTAATAGTGTACATAGGAACAATTATTTGTAGGTTTTCTGTAAATTTTAAATTTAAAATCAATGTTACCCTTAATAATAAAAACATCTAGGAAGGGCAATGAGTTATTTACTTGAATTCAACAGTAAAATTTATAGAATGAGCTAAGCTATTTAATTTAACAAGGAAATGGTTGATATCTACTTCCTTAGGCATAAGGCACAAAATATCATCAACATATCTATACCACTTAGCTCTATTGGGAAGGATAGTGTTAAGCAATCTTGTTTCGAAAAATTCCATATATAAGTTACTAAGAACAGGTGAAAGAGGATTTCCCATTGCCATACCAAACTTCTGAGTGTAAAACTCATCATTAAATACAAATTTTGCATCAACAATACAAAGTTTAATAAGTTTAATGATAGTAGGAACTGGCAATGGTAAATCATAATTAACCAGTTCTTCAGATAAGAACCTTAGTAAATCATCAACTGGAACTTTTGTAAACAAGGAGGTAACATCAAAACTAACCATATTGAAATCATTTAAATCAGTCAAGGTGCTTAATTTATCAACTAAATCTAAGTTGTTTTTAACATTAAAATTAGAAATTTTTCCAACAATTGGGCTCAAAATATCAACAAGCCATTTAGAAAGTTTATAAGAAACTGAACCTATAGAGCTAATAATTGGTGTAACAGGATTACCAGGTTTGTGTGTTTTTATTAATCCATACATATAAGGTAAAGATGGATTAGTGGAAGTAAATTTTTAATTAATTCATCTTTGCCCTTCAATAGATGTTTTATTGTTTTATTGAAATTGCTGTTGACAGATTCTAAGGATTCTTTCTAAGTTTAGAATAGGTTTCAAAATCATCTAGGAGGTTATTCATTTTATCTTGGTAATCGGTTTCTTTCATAATTACAATTGCATTAATTTTATCTGCTTTAGTAAGACGCAAATTTTTATTATTCAAAAGTGAATCATAAGACTTAAAAAATCTTTGAGGGCAATTGGGAATATTTTGTTTTAACATTGAGCTATATACCATCCCCTTACTAATATTAATTTCATCAGTGGATAAATCAGAGGATTTTTCTAAATTACAAAAGGCTTTTGCAATTTCTTGCATATTTTGATATCACCTGTTTACTGTGATCTTTTTGCATATATATATATATATATATATATATATATATATATATATATATATATATATATATATGTTATTACAACAGAGGCTCTACTCATGATTTCAGGTGTCAATGAAAAGTATTTCTTTTAATAATAATCCTAACCTTAGACGCTTAAACACTATTAATTTAACACTCAAAAAAGAAATACCAAATAATGTGCAGACAGACAGAGTAGACGAGGGTGAAACACACACCTCAAACCATGATTGTCACCAGGGCAAAGAATATAAAAAAAACACTCCCTCACGTATCAGAATATTATACATAATGTCCCATAATTTACCTTCTGGTCTCCGTTGTCTAGTTTCCGCCCAGGAAGCTGCCTTCAAGATGGCTACCCTCCCAGGGCAGGACTTTATTGACTGATAATTGTGTCAGATCTCAAATAATGTCAATCACCTAAGGGAATTTTTTTTAATAAACCTTTATTTTATTACAGTGCCTATACTTATTGCCTTTTTTAAAAATGACTGTTTAGCGAAAGGGAAATTGCAATAAATATGGAGTTCAGGATGTTGGTAGTAATGGCAGGAGAGGAACAATATGGAATCATTGCAGAAGGAAAGGTATCAAATGCAATCTAACGCAATTGTTGTTCAGAGACTTTCATTACCATGAATTATATACAAAACTGAGAAGTTTTTTAGACACAAGTACAACACTTGGACATCTTTACTGCTGAAACTTGTCGCCTGCACAGCAGGCTTTTCTTTGATCACATACAGAGGTGGCTATTATAAGAAACAGTGGAAGAAATGAAGAGGTAATTATAAGGTGTTCAGCCTCTTAGCCTTGATAAAATGTGTTCACTCCCATAATCTTGATCTGTCAAGGCTGTGGGAGACGTCTCGTCAGTTGAGATACATAGGTGTTGCACATGTGTCTTATTCACCATAGTTTTGTCTAGCAGTGGTTGTATAGTCAGTTTTTGTCTAGCAATGGTTGTATAGTTAGCTGTGTCTAGCAATGGCTTAGTTAGATTTGTCTAACAATGGTTGTATAGTAACCTTTGTTTAGCAATGGTTGTATAGTATTGTATATCAATGGTTGTAGAGTTAGTTTTGTGTAGTTAGCTTTACCTAACAATGGTTGCTGAGTTAGCTGTATATACAACACAATAAAGCAAAAATCGTGATTATTTATCCAGATATTACCGAAGGTAAGCATATATTTATGTGTCTTACCCATTATTCAGCGGGCATAATAGGTACATTGCCCAGGACCTACGAGAAAGTGTTTGGGTTTCTACAACTTCAGTCGAGTCAAAAGGGAGAAAGAGAACTGCCAAATCAGACTGATTATTTTGCTTTAATTAATTTATAAAACCTTCTAATTAGATTTCGATGTGATCTGTACATTATGTATAATTGTATTCGAAGTTTAAAGCCAATCAGAAGAGGCATTTTCTAGTTATCTCATGAAGACCAGAATCCAACAACACACAAGTACTCACAGCCTGAAACCGCTCAGGCGCCGCATGCTTAATATTCGGCAGAACGTAATTATCTCATGAAAACCAGAAATTAAAATCCCCATTTAGGTCAGGAACCTCACGACTGGCCAGAGCAGAAATTTGAGATTTCCAGCCACTTATGTAGCACATCGAGATGAGATGCTGGACGCCAAGCTGCTTGAGACCACCGTTAAGAAAGAGACGTAAAGATGGGCAAAAGACCAGTTGTAACTTGACTGTGTTGGTTATTGGCGAATTGTTCCTATCACGTTAATGAGATTTTTTTTTTTTTTTTTTTTAGGGGGGGGGGATCTTCCTAAACACCGGAACATCAAATTTCTGAATTTCTTTCATAAAAATGGCAGGCAACTTGGCCTGTTCACAGCCCAAAATAAATTAAATCTTTTTCTGAATAAGATACATCAGGATTTAAGGTGTGAAGTCGATCAGAGGAGACATTCTCCAGTTATCGCACTCAAACTAATTTATATAATAAAAATGGTCAAGTAAGACTTGCACAACCCAAAATCAAGGCGAAGTTTCCTTAGAGGAGTCAGTAAATTAGACACATATGCAACACTTGGGTATCTTTATTGAGGAAACGTTTCGCCACACAGTGGCTTCATCAGTCCATACAAAAGAGAATCGTGAAGAACAGGAGGAGTGTGAGGTTGTCAGTCCCTCAATCTTGAGTCGATGTTGTCAGTCCATCAATCTTGAATAGAATAACAGCATATGAGCAGAGGGAGCTTATATACTGTAGACAGGAGAGGTGCAGCAGTTGTAGGAGGTGTCACATTTGTTCAATGTGGAAGTAGGTCGTGCCCAAGGAATAGGCAAGCGAAGAAATCCCTGTATTAAGATACCAAGATGTTGCAGTGTCAGACAGGATGTAAATGAATGGTTCAGAGAACCGACGAGTTGGTAAATTAGACACATATGCAACACTTGGGTATCTTTATTGACAACCTCACACTCCTCCTGTTCTTCACGATTCTCTTTTGTATGGACTGATGAAGCCACTGTGTGGCGAAACGTTTCCTCAATAAAGATACCCAAGTGTTGCATATGTGTCTAATTTACCAACTCGTCGGTTCTCTGAACCATTCATTCACATTTAGAGGAGTCAATTGATGCACAGTGTCACAAGTCTGGTGTCACAAGTCTGGCGACACAAGGCTGGTGTCACAAGTCTGACGACACAAGTCTAGTGTCACAAGTCTAGTGTCACAAGTCTGGTATCACAAGTCTGGTGTCACAAGTCTGGTGCCATAAGTCTCGTGTCACAAGTCTAGTGTCACTAGTCTGGTGTCATAAGTCTGGTGTCGCAAGTCTGGCGACACAAGTCTGGTATCACAAGTCTGGTGACACAAGTCTCGTGTCACAAGTCTGGCGACACAAGTCTGGTGTCACAAGTCTGGTGTCACAAGTCTGGCGACACAAGTCTAGTTTCACAGGTCTAGTGTTACAAGTCTGGTGTTAAAAGTCTGGTGTCACAAGTCTGGCGTCACAAGTCTGGCGTCACAAGTCTGGCGACACAAGTCTGGTTTCACAGGTCTGGTGTTACAAGTCTGGTGTTAAAAGTCTGGTGTCACAAGTCTGGCGTCACAAGTCTGGCGACACAAGTCTGGTGTCACAAGTCTGGTGTCAGAAGTCTGGCGACACAAGTCTGGTTTCACAGGTCTGGTGTTACAAGTCTGGCGTCACAAGTCTGGTGTCACAAGTCTGGTGACACAAGTCTGGCGACACAAGTCTGGTGTCATAGATCTGGTGACACAAGTCTGGCGACACAAGTCTGGTGTCATAGATCTGGTGTCACAAGTCTGGCGACACAAGTCTGGTGTCATAGATCTGGTGACACAAGTCTGGCGACACAAGTCTGGTGTCATAGATCTGGTGACACAAGTCTGGCGACACAAGTCTGGTGTCATAGATCTGGTGACACAAGTCTGGCGACACAAGTCTGGTGTCATAGATCTGGTGTCACAAGTCTGGCGACACAAGCCAGACTCGACGCACCGTACTGGAAACCATGTACCTCCCCCTCGTGAAACACCTCAACCATGAACCTCTCTGATAATTGGTCCTCCATTTTCAGTTTCTTTCCATTAAAAGAAAATATCATTGCATGGCGGATGATATTAAACATTATTTTAAAAAATGTGCATTTCTGAGAACAAGGCAACACTAGCGTGTTGCAACAAATTACAAATACCCCGTTTATTCTCTTTTTTCTTAGAGAATAATGTAATGCAAATATGCGTGCGTGTATATATATATATATATATATATATATATATATATATATATATATATATATATATATATATATATATATATATATATATATATATATATATATATATATATATATATATATATATATATATATATATATATATATATATATATATATATATATATATATATATATATATGAATATATTAATAATTTAATAATTGTGATATTGAAAGAGCAGGGATGGAGATGTTTTGTGTCTCTTAGCTTGCTGCACTTTAATCACAGATTGTACACGTTGTTTAACTCTTGTAAAGTCGGTGTGGGTATTTAAATCTCTCTCCACTTGAAGGTCCCGGTTGCAATTTGCTGCCTACTGGTAAGGGTATGAGCTAGGTGGCTTTGTCTCTACTAACTCTCCTCACATCCAAACACCATGCCACTTTTAGGACTTAGATTATAATTTCTGCATTATTTTGTGTCAGCAGCCTAGGTTCATATTGTTGTCATAGTCACTGCAGAAACTGGTAGCCACTTTGAGCTTCACTGAGAGTATCCATCTTAACACTGATACACTTTCACTAACACATAGCTTAGATTATGTCAGTGTCAGCAATGGGTCTAGTGTGAATATACTGGACTGTGTTTGGGCGTATAGAATTTTTTATTTAAGTCCTGTGTGGATAAATTACATTCATAACAGAGTTCACTTTACAGAGACTGACTTTGATTCACCTGGGCGTAAGCGTTTTAAGTTATGTTTGGTGTATTGGACCCCTATTCCTGCATTTTCTTGTGTTGACTCAGTGTTAGAAAGAGGTTTGCTTCTGTATACTAAGTAGCAATTGGGCTTATTATTTGCCCAGCTTTGTAAACAACTTATTCTATGATTGGCTCTATTGTTGCCTCTGCTTTAGTAGTTGACAGGATGCTGTATACACACATGCACTGTGTGGACTTGAGTGTCGTGTGCTAGTCAGTTGCATGCACTGATACCTGTGACGATCTTGAGAGTTTTGCGCAATGTATCATTTATGTGATTGATTCTGCGTTGGATTTAGAATAATTATCATTCCTGAGTTAACTACATACTTTTGGTATTTGGGACATTGATTCATAATCAGGTATTTCAATTATGTTAGATCCTTTAACTCATGTTTCTCATAAAGAATGCAAGTGCATTTTTGCAAGGTGTTTATATTCGGTAAAGACATTTTTACACTTGTGTTTTGACAAATCCGTAGACTGTTGGACGGAAGAAAGATTTTTCAGTTTAAAATCATCAGATGGATGGGAAGCTGAGATAAACTCTCTCTCTCTCTCTCTCTCTCTCTCTCTCTCTCTCTCTCTCTCTCTCTCTCTCTCTCTCTCTCTCTCTCTCTCTCTCTCTCTCTCTCTCTCTCTCTCTCTCTCTCTCTCTCTCTCTCTCTTTCTATCTATCTATCTATCTATCTATCTATCTATCTCTCATTTTACTTGTGGATACAGAGAATACGAAGAAGTTTGAGGCAGCAAATTGAGGTTGAAGGTAATATATTCTAGGGCTGAAGGCGATGAAGAATCTATGAGGTTGATGAAGGTTCTGAGGTTGAAGGTGACGATGGTTCTAAGGATGAATGTGATGAAGGTTCTGAGGTTGAATGGCATTGAGTTCTTGGGTTAAGGGTGATGGGAGTTCATAGACTGAAAGTTATTGAGATTCTGAGATTGAAGGTGATGGAGGTTCTGGGGTTGAGGGAGAGGGAGGTTCTGGGGTTGATGATGATGGGGTGATAGAATTCGCCCCATCTCCCCCCAGACACCCACCTCAGGCACAACCCCACCTCACCTCAGACACAACCCCCTGATTTAGACTCGTGGGTCATTCGAGAAATTAGTGGTTGTGTCAGGTGAGCAATGATCAGGAGAGGAGCTGGCGAGTACCACTACAATTATTGTGGACCCCTGGAGGGTCGTCCCTCGCCACGACTACCTGGATGGTCGTCCCTCGCTACGACTACCTGGATGGTCGTCCCTCGCTACGACTACCTGGATGGTCGTCCCTCGCCACGACTACCTGTGTGGTCGTCCCTTGCCACGACTACCTGGATGGTCGTCCCTCGCCACTACTGCCTGGATGGTCGTCCCTCGCCACTACTGCCTGGTTGGTAGTCCCTCGCCAAAACTACCTGGATGGTCGTTCTTCGCCACGACAACATGGATGGTCGTCTCTCGCCCCTATTACCTGGATGGTCGTCCCCCTAAACGACCCCCTTGATGCGGATGAGAGGGGCTCTTGATCCAAGAAACTGGACTCTTCGTCCTTTCCCTTGGATCGAACCTGCTTACCTCCTATTCACTCCATAACTATTATGACCCCTACGAGTTCAGCGCTTCCTCATCCCACTTAATATAATAACAGCTTCTTGATAAAGGACGTTGACGTTTCACCCCCAGTGTGGCTTTATTGTACGACGTTTTAATTCTGTGTGGCTTTATTGTGCGACGTTTTACCCCTTTCGGGGTTTACTGTGTAACGTTTCACCCAGTGTGGCTTTATTGTGTGACTTTTACCCCAGCGTGGCTTTATTTTGCGACATTTTATCTCCAGTGGGGATTTATTATGCGACGTTTTACCCCTTTGTGGCTTTATTGCGTAACGTTTCACTTAGTGTGGCTTTATTGTGTGACGTTTCACCCATTGTGGCTTTATTTTGCGACATTTCATCCCCAGTGTGGCTTTATTGTGCAAGGTTCCCCCGATGTGGCTTTATTTTGCGACGTTTCAACTCCAGTGTGGCTTTATTGTGCGACGTTTCACTGCAGTGTGACTTTATTATGTGTTTCGCCTCAGTTGTGTTTTTTACGTTTTACCCCAATGGTGCTTTATTATGCGACGCTCCACCCCGGTGGGGCTTTTATTATGCGATGTTTCACCCCAAGTTGGGAGCTTTATTGTACGACGTTTCACCCAGCGGGGCTTCGTTGCATGATTTTTCACCCACGGTGGAGTTTCATCAAGTACTCGATAAAGCCTTTATTGTGGGCGAAACCTCGCAAAGAATAAATCCCCCCCCCCCTTGCTAAAAGTGTTTTTCAGTTGCCACTCTTCAGATTGTGCCGCCGTCTACCCAACTTTATATACAGACAACTTTTCGCTCTCTAGACAGACTGGATTTCAAAAAGATGTACTTAAAACGAAACGTCGTCTGCGTAAATAAAGCGAATACCTTTTTTTTTATCTTTTTCCACGATGAAAATATAAGACAATGCGCATTATGATCCTTCTATTTTTTTTTACGCTGGAATGTGAGATGATCTGATTATTGTTTTATTTCTTATCGAGGATTTTGGCCGCAATGTTCATGATTCTGAAGTAAATATTCTTGGGTGATGATATTGTGAGGGTATGAGTGTTTGTATCATCCGAAGGCGTGTGTTGCTGCCGGTATAATATATAAGATGATATCTTTAGTGTATGTCTGAGGCGACTGGTGTTTTAGTATGGCTGGGAGGTGTGTGGCTGGTTTTGTGAGTGCACCAGAAAACTGGCGACCACCAGGATTTATAAAGTGTGTGTGTGTGTGTGTGTGTGTGACGTGGCCTGGTTGTGTGTGTGTGTGTGTGAGTGTTAGACGCAGAAGTCGTGGTGTGTGTGGTGTGTGAGTGCATCAAGACGACAACGACCACAAGCTCGTGAGTGTGTGTGGAGTGTGTGAGTGCATCAAGACGACAACGACCACAAGCTACGGTGAGTGTGTGTAGGAGTGTGTGAGTGCATCAAGACGACAACGACCACAAGCTACGTGAGTGTGTGTAGGAGGGTGAGTGATCAAGAGACACGACCACAAGCTACGGTGAGTGTGTGTAGGAGTGTGTGAGTGCATCAAGACGACAACGACCACAAGCTACGGTGAGTGTGTGTAGGAGTGTGTGAGTGCATCAAGACGACAACGACCACAAGCTACGGTGAGTGTGTGTAGGAGTGTGTGAGTGCATCAAGACGACAACGACCACAAGCTACGGTGAGTGTGTGTAGGAGTGTGTGAGTGCATCAAGACGCCAAAGACCACTGGAAAAGGTTTCCTCAAATTCAATCGTCGTGACGGTTTACGAGTGGGCTCTTCCATAGCACAGTAGCATTTAAGTCTTGCCTCCACTCGTCCATCTGCTCCTTATTGCTGACATTAAACTCCAATAAAAGCATATAAATCTTCAACTAATTGGTCTTTTTTCCAGCCCCGTGTTTATTTACGAGGGGAAATAACAGGATCACATTGCAGGTTTACTGGACGAAAATAATCATAGTCCTATAGACTTATGTTCAGGTTTAATTGTGCGAATGACTTTTTTCACCTGTGTGTGGGGGGGGGCAGGACTTAGGACTTCGACCGTGACGGGAGTCTTGCAATCGAATAGATTTCGTATAATATTTTAAAAACCAAGATTTCAATTACTTAATGGTTTCAATCATTATTTTTTTTCCACCGATATGCAATATTTTGGTTAATTTTGCAAACTAAAGAAATAATGTGAAAATAATGCTTGATGATAATTTATTTATTTATTTGTGTTAATATAGTTGAGGTAGGAAAAAAGCCTTGTAGTATATACAACCAGAGAAAGCCTTGTAGTATATACAACCAGAGAAAGCCTTGTAGTATATACAACCAGAGAAAGCCTTGTAGTATATACAACCAGAGAAAGCCTTGTAGTATATACAACCAGAGAAAGCCTTGTAGTATATACAACCAGAGAAAGCCTTGTAGTATATACAACCAGAGAAAGCCTTGTAGTATATACAACCAGAGAAAGCCTTGTAGTATATACAACCAGAGAAAGCCTTGTAGTATATACAACCAGAGAAAGCCTTGTAGTATATACAACCAGAGAAAGCCTTGTAGTATATACAACCAGAGAAAGCCTTGTAGTACGTATATACAACCAGAGAAAGCCTTGTAGTACGTATATACAACCAGAGAAAGCCTTGTAGTATATACAACCAGAGAAAGCCTTGAGTAGTATATATAACTGATATAGGAAGGTAGCCTTCAGTATTATTTTCCTAGTATTCGCGAATTATAGTCAGAACCATTTAAAATATTATAACACATTTTATTACTATTCACAGACAAACACAACTCGCTGCCACTGCGTCATATAAATATAACTCGCCATCGAAATGTTATATAAACGTAACTCACTATCATAGCGTCATATAAACACAACTCGCTATGATAACGAGTAATGTTTACTATCTCGCATTTTTTCCCTCTCTAGAATGTTTATATATATTTTAGAAAACGTTGAATCAACTGGGAGGGAAAGAAAAGGTGTCGATTCAGCTGGGAGGGGAAAGGCGTTGAATCAACGGGGAGAAAGAAGACGTTGAATCAACGGGGAGAAGGAAGACGTTGAATCAACGGGGAGAAGGAAGACGTTGAATCAACGCGGAGAAAGACGTTGAATCAACGGGGAGGGGGACCGTTATAGCAGCACCGGAGGGGGTTGATCATTCATTAAGAGAAAAGATTTGCATTTTTGGTGTGTGAATTTTGCTTTTGAACAGAAAATATAAGTATTTTACTCCTCATATGTGACCCATTACATGAAGGCTGTAATTCTGTATCTTGATGTTATGTAACAGGTGACTTTGTGGATACACCTGTTATGAAAAGATGAAGGAATGACAGGTTGTAGAAAAAGGCTGCATTGGGACAACAATAGGCTCTATGTGGAGCTTTATCAAGTCATGACTTGAGAAAGCTCTACACAGAGGGAGGCGTTGTTATAATTAAGTCTTGTATATGGAATAATAGCTCTATGACGCCGCTTGATATCTTGTGTGTGTATATCTCAGAGAATATGTACTGAGGGGCGAGTGCCTACTTGTGATTATATAGAAATGAGTGCAGAAACAGGTGATATCTTAATAAGAAACATAACAACAAGGAAAAGTAATATTATTCCAAGCATTTCCTCATCTCTTATATTCACCACGACTTTCGTGAGAGATCACGAAAGCTTTTGGAATATGTCGCATACTGATATAAACCGAAAGATTAATTCATTTAATATCCTGAAGACTGTTAGTGATGATAGCGTCTCGGTGGAGGTGCCGTCTGAGGGGGCCCCTTAGGTCCCTCCCAGACAACACCTACGCAAAAGACGCAAAAGACGACTCGGAAGGTGGTCTTAGGCGTCGACGGGAGCTGAAGTGGTACTATTGGCGTTAGTGAGAAATTTTGTGTTCATGAAGCCCCAAACCCGTGTGGGTCATTCAGCGCAGGCAGTGGTGAAGGCTCGATCCTCCGTCCACTAATCGCGGCACTAGTCGTAACCAAGACAAAAAAGGAAGCAAAGTATTTATTTCTCTTTCGCTTTTAATCCCCGGAGGAGTCGAGTGCTGGAAAAAAGGGATGCCTAGCTTAACCCTGGATGCCGGTGAATGGCTTTTGATCCAAGGAGTTAAAGGTACTCTCCCCTGATCAATCCTGATTACCTCGCGCTCCTCAGACGCTGTACGACACAGATTTATTACTCCTCAAGGAATGTAATATTCATTCTTCTTCCGGATGCCTGCATCTTGCAAGGATGAGGAGAGATGAATACTTGATGGGAGATGAATAATTGATGGGAGATGAATACTTGATGGGAGATGAATACTTGATGGGAGATGACCACCTCGGAGCTGAGGGAACATGACTGCATTTGTAACCCAAAATATTTTAATTTCCTTGAAAAAAATATTTGAAATTTCCTAAAAATGCTAGAAAACCTAAAAAAAAAATAAAGGGAAATTATAGTGAACTATCTGGGATTTTCATTTCATATAAACCATCCTCAGGAAGGATCTAATAGCCATCCTGTCTTTCCCTGACAATCAGCGGAAACACTGTTTTATCCCGGGTGGCGGCGGGAGTCTAAAACACCTGGGAGATTCTCCTCACTTCCAAGTTAAATACGTGTGATTTGGGCCGGGGTAAACTTGTGTGATTTACTCCGGTGTAGACTTGTGTGATTTACGCCGGTGTAAACCTGTGTGATTTACGCCGGTGTAAACTTGTGTGATTTACGCCGGTGTAAACTTGTGTGATTTACGCCGGTGTAAACTTGTGTGATTTACGCCGGTGTAAACTTGTGTGATTTACGCCGGTGTAAACCTGTGTGATTTACGCCGGTGTAAACCTGTGTGATTTACGCCGGGGACAGTTGTGTTGTCATCAGGAGGATGACTAGTGCTGCTGGTCCCTTGTGTTGAGTCTTAATAGGTATTATCTTCTTTATTTACAATGAACGTCATGACTCGACGGTCATTCATCGCTGCTCGAGAGTTATTCATCACTGCTCGAGAGTCATTTATCGTGAACCAACGGACAGTATTTCTGCATCAGCTGTCAGTATTTATGTGTCAACAGTCAGAATCAGTATAAAAAAACAGATGTGATAAATGGTTTAAAAACTGACAAGTTGAAGACTGAGACACTTATGCAACATGTGGGAATCTTTAAAGATTCCCACATGTTGCATAAGTGTCTCAGTCTTCAGAAGCAGAAGTGTCAGCAGCAACAGAAAGAGTGACAGCAGCAGTACAAACAGCAACAGCAGCAGTGTCAACAATATTTAAGGGAAGAGGCAGCAGCAAGACCACCTTGTAGTAAGTCTTCCATCGTCCCACACTCCCTAACTCACCATAGCTATCACCACCATCACCACCACTCTCACCACCACCGTCGCTCACCACCACTATCACCACCACCGCCGTTCACCACCACTCTCAAAAACTATCACCACAATTGTCACCACTCACACCGCTGTCACCAACACCCACTTCCACTACCACTCACTACTACTGTCGTGTCAGTATCATATATACACTTGTGTAGTGTATCTTTCCTCTTACTTATACAGCTGGCCCCTTTGCGTGTGACGTCACGGTACCCGCTGACGTCAGAGGCTCAGCGCATGTGCACAGCCTCATATAGGCGGACTGCCTCACTAACGTTAGACCTACAGGCGAGACAGACGGTGTGGCTGGACTCTCCTTCACTTACTGTAAATATACCGTAACCATCCAACAAGGAGTATCTTTGACCTCCTATATATCTCTCTCAAGACCCACACAACACCACCACCACCACCACCACCACCACCACCACCACCACTCCACCTACCACC
Source organism: Cherax destructor (assembly GCA_009830355.1). Classification (NCBI taxonomy): domain Eukaryota; kingdom Metazoa; phylum Arthropoda; class Malacostraca; order Decapoda; family Parastacidae; genus Cherax; species Cherax destructor. The sequence goes on from WNWK01007736.1 coordinate 26,198, forward strand.
ACCCACCCACCACCACCACCACCCACCAACACCACCACCACCACCACCACCCACCACCACCACCCACCACCACCACCCACCACCACCCATCACCACCCACCACCCACCAACCTCCACTACCACTCACCACCCACCAACACCAGTACCACCACAACCACCACTAGCAACAGCAACACATACTTAAGGTGAAAGGAAATAATAATAATAATATCATTTTATATATATATATATATATATATATATATATATATATATATATATATATATATATATATATATATATATATATCGTGCCGAATAGGTAAAACTGGTTAATTAGCAAGACCTCATTTAAAATTAAGTCCTTTCTAAAATTTTCTCTTATACTCTTAAAGATATATATTTTTCAATTATGTTAATGTAAAAATTAATCATTTTGTACCAAATGAACCTTAGAAAACTTACCTAACCTTATTATAACAAGCGCAATTTAAATAGGCTAATCTAGCCAAATACATTTTAGATAAGTTTACAATAATTTAATAATAAACAAACACAATGAAATATATTTTTTTCGTTAAGAATTCAGAATTATTTTTGCAAAATTATTGCATACACAAATTTTCGCTTGCCTTGTTCGGCAAGAAGAGCGTTGCTATTTAAAACAAGATCGAGAGTTTTACCTATTCGGCACGACATATAAATGAAGATAGACTAAGTATCCAGGTAAACAATGTTCCAAGTTTGTATACTGAATAATTCCTGGCTGCAGAAAACCAACACTTATCACCTCATCAAAAAATGACTTCTTCTACAACTCTAGTGCCAACCGTGGCCCAACTTGTGGGCATGGCTTGCCTCCACGAGTGGGTTCACTTATGGCTCTGTTTTCAACTGCTGCGCTTCCCCTATGACTCCAAGAGATAACTTTCCTATCTTCATACTTCTGATTGAGATAAATCATGGCTAAGGATACACTTGCATAGGTTGAACACCTTAAAATTGCCTCTCCACTTTCACCACCTCAGCTATTAGCATTACCACCATCCCCCCCATCCTACCACAACTACCACCATCACCAACACTCGAGTCTCCCTATGAACAGTTTCTCTCATTGCCTTGATTGTCAACAAGAGCTACCTGCTGGGAGTGTGCTTGTGCTAGTGGTCATTATCAAGGGTGGCACCAGAGTAGCTGCACTCCTGACAGAGCTGAGGTATGATGACAGTAATAATGATGGATTACGCTCGGTAAATACTCTTCGACGTGGGTTCCTCTTGTACCTACGATATTTACGTCTTGTACCTACGATATTTACGTCTTGTTGTTGCCACTTTCAATCAAGTGACCTGCACGGCGGTGCCTCTACTCTTGTTGTAACTCAGACCTTGATTTATTTCTTCGCTTATATATATATATATATATATATATATATATATATATATATATATATATATATATATAATACTTGTTGGCGAAACGTCTCATCAGTAAAGATACCCAGGTGTTGCACATGTTTTATTCATCAATATATTAGTATTGTGTACCATTAATGGAATAACATTTGTCTGACACATCAACACTATGGAATCCTAGTACATAGGAAATTCTTCTAAAATTCTATTGCTAACCTTGGGCATGACATACCTCCACTAGGGTATGTCCCGCCCACCTGTAACGATGTCTTCAATTGCTGCACCTCTCCTCTGACTCTAGTATATAAATCTCCATCTCTATGCATCATCTTTACATTAATCAAGGCTGGGGACTTCACCTTAAAATTTGCTCTTCTTCCACAGTCTGCAGTATTTATTCTCTGTACTGGACTGACAAAGCCATAGGTTGGATAAGAGTCTTATCAAAATACCCAGGTCTTGCACATGTCTTTTTTTACTATATATTTCCTATCTGCGTCTTGCTTAAACGTATTATATCGTTTGTACGACTCTGTTATTGTGTAGGTTATATTAGCTCCTCGCAGGGTGTAGATCGCAATAACACGGTTGCAAATAGAGCTCAGGACGTGGCCAGAGTCACAGGAGTCCGCTACTGTGGGTTCGATCTCTCACTCGCTATGTGATTAAGACTGTAAATGTAACAGTATGGAAGAAAGTACTACGGGTTCGGAAATGCTTCACCAAGGACAAACAGAAGGGTGGAAGAGGGGCTCGAACCGCGGTCCGTAAATTGACGTCCACCCTTCTGTTTATTCATTGACAGTTGTTTATTACAACTTAATTTGAGTTCAAACCATCACTGTATCATAGATATCCAATAATGTAGAAACCTTAGTTCTTACTTGACCAGCCGACCTGTGACTGGCTCGAGAAACCAGCCTGGTGGAGAGACTTACTACACGGCTTGTTCTGTAAACATTCTGGTCTCGACACTCCTGCATGTTGCAGTGCAGAGGTTGCGTGTATGTCTTGCGCTAAGTGAACACCAGTCTGAGTTCCTCTTATTCCGTGAATTTCATAATGGGATTTCTCGTTTTGGTATGTGCTTTTTCTGCATTAAGTGAACCGTATATTTATTGTTGATGTAAGTTCTTACGCCAAGCCCTCTGCCTCAGTTTCTCTTTGCAATGTTGATCAACTCATTCTCGTCTGCATTTTTTAAAAGACACGCTACGGAACAACCGTTTATTGGAACACCGTTTATTGGAACACCGTTTATTGGAACACCGTATATTGGAACACGGTTTCGCTCTGTGTAGAGCTTTATCACGTCATCATGGTCCCATAAAGATCTATACGGAGCGACATGCTGTCACAGTACTTTGCAACCTGTCTCTTCATCAGCAGTGTTGTTACCAAGTTGGAACTACATTAGATGACTGTAAGACTGTAAGACTTGGCGAGGAAGCAAGAGTGTTACTGAGAGTACGGCAGTAAGCTTAAGGAAGCACTGTACTGCTTCACAACGCCACCTCTCTGTTTTCACGACTGCTTCTCCCCGATGGAGTGACCCAATCTTTGAGTATGACATGCACCGGTTGTTAGTTTGGAGGTAGTCTGTGTGGAGTAAGCCTTTCTTAACGCAGGTGATTACCATAATCATGGTGGAACGTGAGCACCTCTGCTTTTTTTTGTTCTTCATGATTGCTGTTGTTGTGGTAATGATATAGTCAGATTTTATCACTTGTTGCGAGGCTAAAATGGCAGGCCACATAGTCATTGTCATGGCTGGCTGATATAGTATTACTGAGATATTATTTTCTTTTATACACATCAGCTGTTTCGCCTCTGAGGTAGGGCAACCCACCACTCAGTCAATAGATCTCTAGATAGAAGTGAGCAGACATCGTAGTTTACATTACCATCTCAACTGCAACATGTTCACCCATCCTTCAGAGTGCAGGCACTGTGCTTCCCACCTCCATGACTGTAGCATGTCTACCCACCCTTCAGAGTGCAGGCACTGTGCTTCCCACCTCCATGACTGCAGCATGTCTACCCACCCTTCAGAGTGCAGCAAGCACTATACTTCACATCTTCATGACTACATCATCTCCATTCTTTCAGAGTCCAAGCATAGCACTTCCTACCTCCAAGATTATGACAGCCCCACCCATCCTTCAGAGTGCTGACACATAACTTGGCACCTCCAGGACTACAACAACTCCTCCCATCTTCCCGAGTGCCGTAACTGTACTTTTCATCTCTAGGACTGCAACATAATACTCATCCTTCAGAGTGCTGGCACTGTACTTGGCACCTACAGCACTTCAACATACCACCCATCCTTTGTAGTGCTGGCACTGTACTTCAGACCTCCTGGGCTGTAACATACCACCCATCCTTCAGAGTGCTGCCACTCTACTTCCCATCTCAAGAGCTTAACTACAACTCCTCTACATTCTTTATTGCATTTTCCGTACGTGATGGATTTGTTGTATTAATGTTGGTAGAATTATCGACAATATGTTAGGTAAAAGGACACAAGTGCAAATAATGTGAGATTTTTTCTATGGCAACGTTTCGCTCTCCAGGAGCTTTATCAAACTCGGCTTAAGCGAAACGTTGCCACAATAAAATGCCATATTAGTTTCACTTGTGTCCTTTTACCTAATGTGTTGTATTTACCTGTTTTTCGATTTGTGTTAGTGATAATGCAACATCCTCTCCACCATACCCGTCAGTGTGTGTGTGTGTGTGTGTGTGTGTGTGTCTGTGTGTGTGTGTGTGTGTATGTGTGTGTGTGTGTGTGTGTGTGTGTGTGTACTCACCTAATTGTACTCACCTAATTGTGGTTGCAGGGGTCGAGACTCAGCTCCTGGCCCCGCCTCTTCGCTGTCTGCTACTGGGTCTCTGCTCTCCCTGCTCCATGAGCTTTATCATACCTTGTCTTAAAACTGTGTATGGTTCCTGCCTCCACTATATCATTCTCTAGTCCATTCCACTTCCTGACTACTCTGTGGCTGAAGAAATGTTTCCTGACATCCCTTTGACTCATCTGAGTCTTCAGCTTCCAGTTGTGTCCCCTTGTTTCTGTGTTCCCTCTCTGAAACAACCTGTCACTATCTACCTTGTCAATTCCCCGCAGTATTTTGTATGTCGTTATCATGTCTCCTCTGACCCTTCTTTCCTCCAGTGTTGTTAGTCCTATTTCCCTCAGCCTTTCTTCATAAGACAGACCCCTGAGTTGTGGAACTAACCTTGTCGCAAACCTTTGCACTTTCTCTAGTTTCTTGACGTGCTTGACCAGGTGTGGGTTCCAGACTGGTGCTGCATACTCTAGTATGGGCCTGACGTATACGGTATACAGTGTCTTGAACGATTCCTTGTTAAGGTAACGGAACGCTAATCTTAAGTTTGCCAGTCGCCCATATGCTGCCGCGGTTATCTGGTTGATGTGTGCTTCCGGAGACGTGCTTGGTGTTATACTCACCCCAAGGTCTTTCTCCTTTGTTGAGGTTTGTAGCCTTTGTCCACCTAGCCTGTACTCTGTCAGCGGTCTTCTTTGCCCTTCTCCGATCTTCATGACTTTGCATTTGGTGGGGTTAAATTCGAGAAGCCAGTTGCTAGACCAGATGTCAAGCTTGTCCAGGTCACTTTGAAGTCCTGCTTGGTCTTCATCCGATGTGATTCTCCTCATTAATTTCACATCATCTGCGAAAAGAGACACTTCTGAGTCTATCCCATCCGTCATGTCATTCACATATAGCAAGAATAGCACTGGTCCTAGGACTGACCCCTGCGGTACACCGCTCGTCACAGGCGCCCACTGTGATACCTCATCACGCACCATGACCCGTTGTTGCCTCCTGTGAGGTATTCCCTGATCCATTCCAGTGCCCTTCCTGTTATACACGCTTGGTCTTCCATCTTTTTACTAATCTCATGTGAGGAACTGTGTCAAAGGCCTTCCTGCAGTCCAAGAAAATGCAGTCAACCCACCCTTCTCTCTCTTGCCTTACCTCTGTTACTTTATCATAGAACTCCAGGAGGTTTGTTACACAGGATTTGCCTTCCCTGAAACCGTGCTGTCTGGCGTTGATTAACCTGTTCTGCTCCAGATGCTCCACCATTCTTTTTCTGATGATTTTCTCCAAGACTTTGCACACTATACATGTAAGTGACACCGGTCTGTAGTTTAGTGCCTCTTTTCTGTCTCCTTTTTTAAAGATGGGGACTACGTTGGCCTTTTCCATATCTCAGGTAGCTGCCCAGTTTCAAGGGATGTGTTGAAAATTTTGGTAAGTGGCACACTCAGAACCTCAGCTCCTTCCCGAAGGACCCATGGTGAGATATTGTCCGGACCCATTGCCTTTGAGGTATCAAGGTGTGTGTGTGTCTGTGTGTGTGTGTGTGTGTATGTGTGTGTGTGTGTGTGTGTGTGTGTGTAATAGTGGGAGAGTGGGGATGGGAGATAGTATAAAGGGAGGACAGCAATGAGTGGAAGGAAGTAGAGGGGTAGATGGAAAAGGGAATAAAGAGAGTGTGAGAGGGTAAAAGACCGGAAGTTCTTCTCACGTGGGTTATTACACGTTTTTTTACCCCCCCCCCGCCCCTGCGGAGACTGTCAGATTAAAATTGTTGAGGGGGAGAGTAGGGGAAGGGGGAGGAGGCCAAGAAGAGGGAGAGGGAGGGCAGGGGATTGGAAGGGTGGAGCGGCGGGGGTGGGGAAGAAGGGGTCGGGTGAAGGGGGAAAAAGAAGAGTAGGAATAGAGAAATAATGTATTTGAAGGTAAGAGGAGGAGGAGGAGGAGAACATGAAATGGTAAGTGGGGAGGAGAATAAGACTGTCTCAAGGTAAGGTGCGAGGAAGGATCCACAAAGCAAGAGAAAGCGAGGAGGAGAGAGTTATGAGGGGAAAGGAGGATGGTTAATAAGGGAAAGGTAGGGTAAATAAGAGAAAGGTAAGACTGGTACTCCAGACTAGCGTAGAGACTGACCTTACCTAGATTGTAAGTGGTACTCTACAATAGGGTTGAAACCGACCTTACCTAGATGTGATTGGTACTCTAGACTAGGGTAAAGACTGACCTTACATAGATGTAATTGGTACTCTAGACTAGGGTAGAGAACGGCCTTACCTAGATGTGATTGGTACTCTAGACTAGGGTAAAGACTGACCTTACATAGATGTGATTGGTACTCTAGACTAGGGTAGAGACCGGCCTTACCTAGATGTGATTGGTACTCTAGACTAGGGTAGAGACCGGCCTTACCTAGATGTGATTAATACTCTAGATAAGATCGAATGAGACAATTAATGAACCGAAATAAATAAGTGAAATGTCTTTTGAAATATAAGAGATTTACCATGTTTTTCCTCTCTCTCTCTCTCTCTCTCTCTCTCTCTCTCTCTCTCTCTCTCTCTCTCTCTCTCTCTCTCTCTCTCTCTCTCTCTCTCTCTCTCTCTCACAGTAGGTGATCAGGCAGAAATACAATCTAGACGAGTTACAGTAAATAGACAAATAGGCTTTAGTGGAAATTGGATAAGTTAAGATGGGTACAATAGATAATAGTGGCAGGCAGACAGGTGCGATAGATAACACTGGTGGCAGGCAGACAGGCAGGTGCGATAGATAACAGTAGTGGTAGATAGACAAGTGCAGTATATAACAGTAGTGGTAGGTAGGCAGATGTAGTATATAACAGTAGTGGTAGGTAGGCAGGTGCAGTATATAACAGTAGTGGTAGGTAGGCAGGTGCAGTATGTAACAGTAGTGGTAGGTAGGCAGGTGCAGTATGTAACAGTAGTGGTAGGTAGGCAGGTGCAGTATGTAACAGTAGTGGTAGGCAGACATGTGCGATAGATAAGGTGTAGTAGGCAGACAGGTGCGATAGATAAAGTGTAGTAGGCAGACAGGTGCGATAGATAAGGTGTAGTAGGCAGACAGGTGCGATAGATAAAGTGTAGTAGGCAGACAGGTGCGATAGATAATTGTGTAGTAGGCAGACAGGTGCGATAGATAAGGTGTAGTAGGCAGACAGGTGCGATAGATAAGGTGTAGTAGGCAGACAGGTGCGATAGATAAAGTGTAGTAGGCAGACAGGTGCGATAGATAAAGTGTAGTAGGCAGACAGGTGCGATAGATAATTGTGTAGTAGGCAGACAGGTGCGATAGATAATTGTGTAGTAGGCAGACAGGTGCGATAGATAAAGTGTAGTAGGCAGACAGGTGTGATAGATAATGATAGTTATCTAATATATGAAGTTAAATCATTCATTAACACAATACACATTTGAGAGTGACGAGGCTCGATCCTCCGTCCGTTAAAAGACGGAGAGACACACGATCTAACAGAGCGGTAATGATGATGCTTGGCAGTAGGTGAGCTTGGCAGTAGGTGAGCTTGGCACTAGGTGAGCTTGGCAGTAGGTGAGCTTGGCGGTAGGTGAGCTTGGCAGTAGGTGAGCTTGGCAGTAGGTGAGCCTGGCGGTGAGGAGACGGCTGTCAACATTGCAGGTAATTAGGGGAGCACCTCGGGTAAGCAGGTGAAAGTGGTGATGAATGGAACACAGTAATGGGTGGAGATGGATAGCGCAAGATAATAACTATACAATGAATGGGGAAATGGGATAGCAAGGATGGGGAGGTAACAAGAGAGGATAGCAAGGATGGGGAGGTAACAAGAGAGGATAGCAAGGATGGGGAAGTAACAAGAGAGGATAGCAAGGATGGGGAAGTAACAAGAGAAGATAGTGAGGATGGGGAGGTAACAGGAGAGGATAGTGAGAATGGGGAGGTAACAAGAGAGGATAGTGAGGATGGGTAGGTAACAAGAGAGGATAGCAAGAATGGGGAAGTAACAAGAGAGGATAGCAAGGCTGGGGAGGTGAAAAGAGAACATAGCAAGGATGGGGAAGTAACAAGAGAGGATAGTGAGGATGGGGAGGTAACAAGAGAGGATAGCAAGGATGGGGAGGTAACAAGAGAGGATAGTGAGGATGGGGAGTAACAAGAGAGGATAGTGAGGATGGGGAGGTAACAAGAGAGGATAGTGAGGATGGGGAAGTAACAAGAGATGATAGCAAGGATGGGGAGGTAAAAAGAGAGGATAGTGAGGATGGGGAGGTAACAAGAGAGGATAGCAAGGATGGGGAGGTAACAAGAGAGGATAGTGAGGATGGGGAGGTAACAAGAGAGGATAGTGAGGATTGGAAGGTAACAATAGAGGATAGCAAGGATGGGGAGGTAACAAGAGAGGATAGTGAGGATGGGGAGGTAACAAGAGAGGATAGTGAGGATTGGAAGGTAACAAGAGAGGATAGTGAGGATGGGGAGGTAACAAGAGAGGATACTGAGGATGTGGAGGTAACAAGAGAGGATAGTGAGGATTGGAAGGTAACAAGAGAGGATAGCAAGGATGGGGAGGTAACAAGAGAGGATAGTGAGGATGGGAGTACCAAGAGAGGATAGTGAGGATGGGGAGGTAACAAGAGAGGATAGCAAGGATGGGGAGGTAACAAGAGAGGATAGTGAGGATGGGGAGGTAACAAGAGAGGATAGTGAGGATTGGAAGGTAACAATAGAGGATAGCAAGGATGGGGAGGTAACAAGAGAGGATAGTGAGGATGGGGAGGTAACAAGAGAGGATAGTGAGGATTGGAAGGTAACAAGAGAGGATAGTGAGGATGGGGAGGTAACAAGAGAGGATACTGAGGATGTGGAGGTAACAAGAGAGGATAGTGAGGATTGGAAGGTAACAAGAGAGGATAGTGAGGATGGGGAGGTAACAAGAGAGGATTGTGAGGATGGGGAGGTAACAAGAGAGGATAGTGAGGATTGGAAGATAACAAGAGAGGATAGTGAGGATGGGGAGGTAACAAGAGAGGATAGTGAGGATGGGGAGGTAACAAGAGAGGATAGTGAGGATGGGGAGGTAACAAGAGAGGATAGTGAGGATGGGGAGGTAACAAGAGAGGATAGTGAGGATGGGGAGGTAACAAGAGAGGATAGTGACGTGTGCTGGCAGTGTCGTCATCACGGGGAAGCGCCAGGCCCGTATGGAGTCGTGCATCCCTTTGCATATGGAACGCAACCTGGTTTGATCCGAGGTAAGAGAGACTAGCTCCATATCCTTGGAACAAGTGTCCTGCACCAGCATCAAGACTCTGCACTCGAATTATTATTTTTTTCTTCGAACATTTGTTTTTTAATAACTGGAGAACGCCTCGTCTGATCGGCTTCAAATTTTAAACACTGGTGTATTGGAACTGTGACAAGATACATCCAACTGTTGTTGCATGGTAAATTTTATATTTACTCTTGAATCCGGTTGTGCGGGTCGGTTTGAGAATGCCTTAGGAGATCGGGTTCAAACTTTCAACAGTGATGTATCCTACTTAGATGAAGGAGTATTGCTGGAGTGTGTAGATGCCGAGTTGCAATTTTTTTTTCAAATGGTGTTTTACTATTTTTTTCATAAACCTTAAAAATGTTTCTTCCAAGTGACATCAAACTTCATTGAGAGAAGCTGCTCCATGAATGAAAGATAAAGATAACTTTCTGGGTTAGACTGTCTAGATGGAATTGATTAATTCTGTAAAAGTTAGTTAGTTTAATATCTTCATTATGCACCCCATACCCATCCTGTGGGCGGTAGTCAAAAGATTACAGAGGTACATAATGGGTCCAGGGACTGGACCATAAAGTTTTGATAGCTGAACAAGTTACGAAGGTAATGAACTCCAGGTAAATCTGGTCACAATCATGACCAAGTTACAAAGGTAATGAGCCATCTACACGTCTATACATGATTCACCTATGTATGCCTCTCTTTTGATCAATGATATGTTTTAATCTATTGTTTATCCATTTAGGATCATTTTTGTTTGATCTGATTTCCCTATTTGGATCATAAGCTGTCTGAGCACCTGGTAATTTCGCATTCCTATGAAATCAGCCAAGCGGAAGTCAGGAACAGAGACTTGTTTGCCATTATCAGGGTAATTCCATGATATATAAAAACTGAGGGATTTGTGATCACTTTTCCCAAGCTCATGATTAACCTCAAGTATAAATTAATTAGTGATTCGTATCAAGAAAGTCGCTTGACTCTAAATTTCCAGTCAAATTGCTCCAGTCAGTTTGTCTAAAGTTAAAATCTCCCATTAGCACAACATTTTTGTATGTAGATGCCTTACAAATTTCATCCCATAGAAGTTTACTGTACTCCCTATCAAGGTTTGGAGGCCTGTAAATCACACCCAAAATTAGTTTTTCATGGTCCTCGAGAAGCTGTAACCAAACAGATTCAGTGGCTGAAGCTTCTAATTGTATATCTTGTCTAACACAACAATTTAAATTGTCTCTGACAATCATCGCTACTCCACCACCCTTCCTGTTGACACTATAAGCGTGGAATAATTTATAGCCTTGTATGTGACATTCAGAAGGCATCTCTCTATCTTTCAGATTGAGCCAGGTCTCTGTTATAGCAATAATATCTATGCTTCCTGCATTTGCAATTAATCTTAGCTCATCTATCTTATTTCTTACACTCCTGCTATTAGTATAGTAAACCTTAAGGGAGCTAGTCTCTCGCTGCCCTCTGCTGTCTCCCTTTGTTTGCTGACCTGATCCATTGTCTTTATTTGTAACTTTATAATGAATAATGTCTTTTAAACATTTACCGTTTTCAACCCTAGTGCTGCAACCTGACTGTTTCCCACACACACCTCTATCTTCTATAAGTTTAAAATCCTAAACATGTCAGCAATGGCCCTCTCGATCGAGTTGGCAAATGCTACCACCCCTGCCCCAGAGAGATGTACCCTATCCCTTGGATACATATTATGTTTGCCATAAAAGTTGTCCCAGTTGTCAATGAATGGGATTGCAAGTTCCTTGCAGTATCTGTCTAGCCAGCAATTTACACCAATTGCCCTAGACAACCATGCATTGCCCACTCCCCTTCTAGGCAAGATGCTACATATGATTGGGACTCCTCCTTTAGACCTAATTAAATCTATAGCTGACCTGTACTTATCTAGCAGCTCTTCTCTCCTACCCTTCCCGATATCATTTCCACCAGCACTGAGACAAATAATGGGCTTGTTCCCATTACCTGACATATTATCCAACCTGTTGACTATGTCACCAACACCAGCTCCAGGGAAGCACACCCTCTCTCTCACCTTTTTATTCCTATTACAGAGAGCACGGTCCATATATCTTACCAGTGAGTCACCAACCACAAGAATGCACTTACCTCTATTAGCAGGGGAAGTAGTACCACTGAAGTACACTCATCCTGAAGAACAGAGAAGCGATTTCCTACCTTTAAATCTTTTCTCTTAACTTTCCTTATTTTGATGCTCCTCCCATTACTGGGAACCACTCGCCACTTATAGCAGGTGCTGGACTGCTACTCACTCACTGCTGGTACCCTTTACGTCTCACCACCTTCAGCCTCTTCGCAGCGAGTGACAGACTGCTCCTCACTCCCGGTAGCCTCATTCCCTTCATCCATTCCAGCCACCTCACACTCACTCCCAAACCCATCGAGATGAACCTTCAGTCTAAAAATTTCCTCCTGGAGAAGTAGGACCTCCTCCTTCAACATAAAAACATAAGAAAGAAGAATCACTGCAGCAGGCCTACTAGCCCATGTGAGGCAGGTCCAAGTCACCCACTGGCCCAAGGCCAGTGGCCTGCACCCATTCATGTAATTATCTAACCTATTTTTAAAAGTACACAACGTTTTAGCTTCTACGACGGTACTCGGGAGTTTGTTCTACTCATCCACAACTCTATTGCCAAACCAGTGCTTTCCTATATCCTTCCTGAATCTGAATTTTTCTAGCTTAAAAATATTGCTGCGAGTCCTGTCTTGGCTAGATAATTTTAACATGTTATTTACATCCCCTTTATTTATTCCTGTTTTCCATTTATACACCTCAGTCATATCCCCCCTAATTCTATGGCTTTCTGGAGAGTGCAGATTCAGGGCCCTCAGTCTATCCTCATAGGGAAGATTTCTAAAACATGGGATGAACTTTGTCATCCTCCTTTGTAGGTTTTCCAATGGATTAACATCCATTCTGTAATACGGTGACCAGAACTGTGCAGCATAATCTAAATGAGGCTTAACCAAGGATATATAGAGTTGAAGAACAACCTGAGGACTTCTATTATTTATGCTTCTTGATATGAAGCCAAGGATTCTGTTTGCTTTATTACGAACACTTATGCACTGTTGTCTTGGTTTTAGATTACTGCTAACCAGAACTCCCAAATCCTTTTCGCAATTAGTAATATTAAGATCTACATTATTTAGTTTATATGTGGCATGGTTATTTTCCTGTCCAACATTTAGAACTTTGCATTTATCTATATTAAACTGCATCTGCCACTTCTCCGACCACTGCATCATTCTATTCAAATCTTCCTGGAGTGCTCTAATGTCCTCATTAGAATTAATTGGATGGCCTCTTTTGGTGTCATTAGCAAACTTGCTTATGTCGCTATTTATTCCCTCATCAATGTCGTTTATGTAAATTTTGAACACCAAAGGGCCCAGCACTGACCCTTGTGGAACACCGCTTGTGACGTGCCCCCACTCTGATTTCTCCCCATTTATGCGAACTCTCTGCTGCCTATTTGTCAACCATGCCTCTAGCAAGGAAAAAAATTCTCCTATTCCGTGTGCCTTAAGTTTCCTCAGTAGCCTCTGATGTGGGACTCTATCAAAAGCCTTACTGAAGTCCATATACACAGTATCATATTCATTACAATGATCTACCTCCTCAAATACCTTAGTGAAAAAAAGTTAATAAATTCGTAAGGCAGGAACGCTCTTTTGTAAAACCGTGCTGAGATTCGTTGATCAATTTATGCTTTTCAAGATGGCTATGAATTGCCTCGGCAATTATTGATTCCACAAATTTTCCTACTATGGAGGTTAGGCTTATTGGTCTATAGTTTGAAGCTAAGGACCTGTCACCTGCTTTGAAAATAGGTATCACATTTACCATTTTCCACTTATCTGGCATTATGCCAGTTTGTGGTGATATGTTCAAAAGATTAGCCAAAGGTTTGCTAAGCTCCTCTTTACATTCCTTTAGAATCCTCGCGTACAGCTCATCAGGGCCCGGGGATTTGTTAGGTTTTAATTTATCTATTTGTCTAAAGATCATGTCACTAGTGACACTAATCGTGCATAGTTTATCATCATCCTGTTCTACATAATTTATTATTTCTGGAATATCGCTAGTATCTTCCTGTGTAAAAACTGAGAGGAAGTAAGTGTTAAAAATTCTACACATTTCCTTATCACTGTCGGTGAGCTGCCCCGAGTAACTTTTGAGTGTGCCTATCTTGTCCTTAATCTTACTTCTGTATACCTGAAAGAATCCTTTTGGGTAGTTAGTCTTCAATTCCCTTGCAACTTTAACCTCATAATCTCTCTTTGATTTTCTTATTCCCTTTTTTATTTCTCTCTTTAACTGAATATTTTGATTTCTTAACTGCCCCTCTGCTCTTTTGATTCGCCTATATATGCCTATCTTTTGACCAATAAGATATTTTAATATATTGTTTATCCATTTAGGATCATTTTTGTTTGATCTGATTTCCCTATTCGAAACATAAGTTGTCTAAGCAGCTAGAACTATGCTCTGGAAAACGTCATATCAGCAACCATCACCACCTACCTGACCCATAGTCAGGTCATTCCAGTTCAGCCCACCCAGGTAATTTCTCATTTCTATGAAATCGGGGAAGTGGAAGTCAGGGACAGAGACTTGATTGCCATTATTAGGGTAATTCCATGACATATTAAAACTGAGCGATTTGTGATCACTTTCTCCAAGCTAATCCTTAACCTCAAGATTATTAATTAGTAATACTCTAACCTCAGATTTTAAAACACTGCAGAAGCAAGCCATGGCTTTGTAACCCTCCACACTAATCCCCAAAGCAGCTCAGGACCTGTGACCTCTTGTGACCACTGACCACTGATACGCCAGAACATCACAACGAGCTGGACAATCTGCAGGCTGCATCGCAAGTATTTCACCTATGCGTGCTGTTCCGGGAGCCAGATGTGAACGGTCCACCCTCCTTGTATGAAAAAGAATAGGCTAATAAGTACTCAATAACGAATAGTATTTGATAATTCAAAACAGAACCAGGGTGGGCAGACAGGTGTCTACTAGACTACGAAGAAGGATAAGTTAGTAGGGCATAGTGGGTCAGAGCAGGTCAGAGGAGCACTGCAGAACACGTGTAATACACAAGCTGCACGACACTCACACACCCTAATACACACTCCTACCCACTACTTTTCACATACTCGATAAACTCACACTCATATAGTTCCACACACTCATATTCCACCCACACATAGACCCCACACCCACACATTCCCTCACACTCACACTCTCCCTCCACTCCCCCTCCTTCCCTCCCCTGCTCCCCACCTTCTCTCCATCTCTTCATCCTCCTTTTTCTCTCCCCTCCTCTCCCTCTTTCTCTCCCTCTCCCCCTCCCCTCTCTCTCTCCCTCTTCCCTTCTCTCTCCCCTCCTTTTTTGACTGTCCCTCCCCCTTTCTCTCCTCTTATTCACTCCTCTTTCCCTCTCCACATCTCTGTAACCCTTCGCCACTGTCTCTCCCTCCCTCTCTCCCTCCCTCTCCCTACCTCCCTTTCCCCTCCCTCCCTCCGCTCCACACAAACACACACACCTACACACACTCATACACACACACACACACCGAAACCAAGCTTACAGGAATGATAACAGATGCCATTTTTCCAACGGGATATGAGATCTTGAGGAAAGACAGTGGGAACAGAGGGGGTGGAGTAGTGGCACTGCTCCTCAAAAACCAATGGGATTTTGACGAGCTGGAGAGAGGAGACAGAGGAGAAGCAAGAGACTACATAATAAGAGCACTTCAGTCTGGAGACCCCAAGGTGGTAATTGCAGTGATGTATAACCCACCACAGAACAGCAGGAGGCCAAGGCAAGAATATGATGAGAGTAACAGAGCGATGGTAGACACACTGGCTGAAGTGGCCGGAAGGGCTCATGCGAGCCAGGCCAAAGCTGCTGATTGTGGGTGTCTTCAATCAAAAAGAAATTGACAGGGAGAACCTGGAGCCACATGGGGGCCCAGAAGCGTGGAGGGCTAGCGAAATGGTTATGAAACAAGTAGACCGACTGAAACAAAATAAATCGCCGGGTCCTGATGAACTTTTTGCAAGGGTTCTTAAGGAATGCAAAATGGAACTCTGTGAACCATTGCCTTTAGACAGGACATCTCCACTGCCTCCAGCCTCCTCCTCGATGCAGCATTTGCAACCCATGCTTCACACCCATATAAGTGTGTTGGTACCACTATACTTTCGTACATTCCCTTCTTTGCCTCCATAAGATGATGGAGATGGTTCTGGAAAACCTCATGTACCAACATGTAAGGGACACTACCAGAGAGAGAGGAGAGGACGAACCAGCGACTGGACTTAGTATTCTCCTTCAGTAGTGCAGATATTGAGGACATCACATATAAAAGACCCCTCGGGGCCAGTCACCACTAAATTCTGAGCTTCGAATACATAGTAGAGTTACAGGTGGAGAAGAAAGCAGGAAGGGCAGGACAAATGAAGCCAAACTACAAGAGGGGACTGCAGAGGCATGAAGGATTTCCTGCACGAGGTTCAGTGAGACAGGACACTGGCAGGGAAGTCAGTGGCAAGGAAGCTGAAGAGAAGTTTGTACCCAAGGGTAACAGAAATAATGAGAAGGCCAAGATGAGCCCTTCGTTCACTCAAAGGTGAAGAGAGGCCAAAACCAAGTGTGCTAGAGAATGCAAGAAGAATAGAAAGCAAAGAACCCAGGAGAATAAGGAGAACAGTTGTAGAGACAGAAGCGAAAATGCACAGGTAAGAAGGAAGGCCCAACAACAATACGAAAATGACATAGCAGCAGAAGCCAAATCTGACCAGGTAATCATGCTGAGGAAAGAAGGAGGAGAGATCACAAGAAACGACTAAGAAGTATGTCTGGAGCTCAATATGAGATTCAAAGATTCAAAGCAGACAGAAGGAACCCCAGAAAAACGGAGAGGTGGGGTCCACCATCAAGTGTTAGACACAATACATACAACCGAGGAAGAAGTAAAGAGGCTTCTTAAGCTAGCTAGATACCTCAAAGGCGATGGTGCCGGATAACATCTCTCCATGGGTCCTGAGAGAGGGAGCAGAGGCGTTATGCATGCCACTAACAACAATCTTCAACACATCTATGGAAACAGGGCGACTACCTGAGGTATGGAAGACACAAAGCATTAAACTACAAACCAGTGTCACTGACATGTATAGTATGCAAAGTCACGGAGAAGATTATTAGGAGAAGAGTAGTGGAGCACCTATCAATGACAACCAGCACGGTTTCAGGGATGAGAAATTCTGGGTGACAGCAGTAAGACAAGAGAGAGAGGGGTGAGTAGATTGCATTTTCTTGGACTGTAAGAAGGCTTTTGACACAGTTCCACACAAGTGTATAACAAGGAAGGCGCTGCAATGGATCAGGAAATACCTCTCAGCAAGACATCAGAGAGTCATGGTACGAGACAAAGTGTCAGAGTGGGCGCCTGTGACGAGCGGGGTTCCACAAGGGTCAGTCCTAGGACCGGTGTTGTTTCTGGTATATTTGAACGACATAACGGAAGGAATAGACTCAGAAGTGTACCTGTGTGCAGATGATGTGAAGTTGATGAGAAAAATTCAATCAGACGAGGACCAGGCAGAACTACAAAAGGATCTGGACAGGCTGCAGGCCTGGTCCAGAAACTGGCTCCTGGATTTCAACCCCACCAAGTGCAAAGCAACGAAGATTGGGGAAGGGCAAAGAATACCGTAGACAGAGTACAGTCTAGGGGGCCAGAAACTATAAACCTCACTCAAGGAAAAGGATCTTGGGGTGAGTATAACACCGGGCACATGTCCTTAGGCGTACATCAACCAAATAACTGCTGCAGCATACGGGCGCCTAGCAAACCTAAGAATAACATTCCGCATCTCAATAAGGAATCGTTCAGGACACTGTGTATGTCAGGCCTGTATTGGAGCATGCAGCACCAGCTTGGAACCCACACCTAGCCAAGGACGTAATGAAATTAGAGAAAGTTCAAAGGTTTGGAACGATACTAGTCCCGGAGCTAAGGGGTATGTCCTACGAGGAAAGGTTAAGAGAAATCTACCTGACGGCAGTGGAGGACAGGCGAGATAGGGAGGATACGATAACGACCTATAAAACACTGAGAAGAATTGACAAGGTGGACAGAGACAGGATGTTCAAGAGATGGGACACCGCAACAAGGGGTCACAATTGGAAGTTGAAGACCCAGATGAATCACAGGGATGTTAGGAAATATTTCTTCAGTCACAGAGTTGTCAGAAAGTGGAAGAGTCTGGGAAGTGATGTAGTGGAGGCAGGATCCATATATAGCTTTAAGAAGAGGTATGATAAAGCTCATGGAGCAGGAAGAGTGACTTAGTAGCGACCAGTAAAGATCCGGGTCCAGGAGCTGTGACTCAACCCCTGCAACTTGTCTATCGATAAGTGCTTTTGTCACCTAGTAACTACTACTACTACTACACATAATAATAATAATAATAATAATAATAATAATAATAATAATAATAATAATAATAATAATAATAATAATAATAATAATAAAAATAATAATATCTTTATTTACTACAAGTACATGTACAAGGTATACAGGCCTAGCTGACATCAATGACATACTATTATATAGAAAGTCACTTGTTATGCTGAGTATTTCGGGCAAATTAGGTCAGTTTTGTCCCAGGATGCCACCCACACCAGTCGACTAATACCCAGGTACCAATTTTACTGATGGGTGAACATAGACAACCAATGTAAGGAAACAAGTCCGATGTTTCCACCCCTTCGCCGGGAATCGAACCCGGACCCTCACCATTTGAAGCGAGAGCCACCAGGCCACGAGGCACCATAACACACACACACACACACAATACGTAGCGACAAAGTGCAAGGAGGCAGAGGAACGGTTTATACCCAGAGGAAAAGATTAAATGGGAAGGCCAGAAAGAGCCGCTGGTTTACCCAAAGGTGCAGGGAGGCAAAGACTCAGAGTGTCAGAGAATGGAAAAGGTACAGAAGGCAAAGAATCCAAGTAAATAAAAAGATTAGTAGAAGAGCTAGAAACGAGTATGCACAGGTACGGAGGGAGGCCCAGAAACAGTACGAAAACGACATAGCTTCGAAAGCTAAGTCTGACCCAAAACTGATGTACAGTCACATCAGAAGGAAGACAACAGTCAAGGACCAGGTGATAAGGCTGAGGAGAGACGATGATGAGGAACTCACAAATAACGATCAAGAGGTATGTGAGGAGCTCAACTCGAGGTTTAAGGAAGTATTCACAGAGGAGGAAGGAAGGCAGCTGGGTAGACAGGACGGGGTGCGTCACCAACAAGGGATGTATCAAGTGCTGGAGGGCATACACACAAGTGAGGAGGAGGTGAAGCAGTTACTCAGTGACCTTGATACCTCAAAGGTGATGGATCTGGACAATATCTCCCCATGGGTCCTTCGAGAAGGAGCTGAGGTACTGAGTGTGCCACTTACCATAATATTCAACACATCCCTTGAAACTGGGCAGCTACCTGAGGTATGGAAAAAGGCCAATGTAGTCCCCATCTTTAAAAAATGAGACAGAAAAGAGGCACTAAACTATAGACCGGTGTCACTTACGTGTATAGTGTGCAAAGTCTTGGAGAAAATCATCAGGAAAAGAATGGTGTAGCATCTGGAGCTGAACAGGATAATCAACGCCAGACAGCACGGATTCCGGGAAGGCAAATCCTGTGTAACAAACCTCCTGGAGTTCTATGATAAAGCAACAGAGGTAAGGCAAGAGAGAGATAGGTGGGTTGATTTCATTTTCCTGGACTGCAGGAAGGCCTTCGACACAGTTCCTCATATGAGATTAGTAAAGAAGTTGGAAGAACAGGCATGTATAACGGGAAGGGCATTGGAATGGATCAGGGAATACCTCACAGGGAGGCAACAACGAGTCATGGTGCGTGATGAGGTATCACAGTGGGCGCCTGTGACGAGCGGTGTACCGCAGGGGTCAGTCCTAGGACCAGTGCTATTCTTGGTATATGTAAATGACATGACGGACGGGATAGACTCAGAAGTGTCTCTGTTCGCAGATGATATGAAACTAATGAAGAGAATCACATCGGAAGAGGACCAAGCAGGACTTCAAACAGACCTGGACAAGCTTGACATCTGGTCTAGCAACTGGCTTCTCGGATTTAATCCCACCAAATGCAAAGTCATGAAGATCGGAGAAGGGCAAAGAAGACCGCTGACAGAGTACAGGATAGGTGGGCAAAGGCTACAAACCTAGTCAAAGGAGAAAGACCTTGGGGTAAGTATAACGCCAAGCACGTCTCCGGAGGCACACATCAACCAGATAACTGCGGCAGCATATGGGCGACTGGCAAACCTAAGATTAGCGTTCCGTTACCTTAACAAGGAATCGTTCAAGACACTGTACACCGTGTACGTCAGACCCATACTAGAGTATGCAGCACCAGTCTGGAACCCACATCTTGTCAAGCACGTTAAGAAACTAGAGAAAGTGCAAAGGTTTGCGACAAGGCTAGTTCCACAACTCAGGGGACTGTCCTATGAAGAAAGGTTGAGGGAAATAGGACTAACAACACTGGAGGACAGAAGGATTAGAGGAGACATGATAACGACATACAAAATACTGCGGGGAATCGACAAGGTGGATAGTGGCAGGATGTTCAAGGGAGGGAACACAGAAACAAGGGGGCACAACTGGAAGCTGAAGACTCAGATGAATGAGTCAAAGTGATGTTAGGAAGCATTTCTTCAGCAATAGAGTAGTCAGGAAGTGGAATAGTCTAGCGAACGATATAGTAGAGGCAGGAACCATACATAGTTTTAAGACAAGGAATGATAAAGCTCATGGAGCAGGGATAGCAGTGACCCAGTAGCGGACAGCGAAGAGGCGGGGCCAGAAGCTGAGTCTCGTCCCTGCAACCACAATTAGGTGAGTACAATTAGGTGAGTACACACACACACACACACACACACACATTGCATTTTCTTGGACTGCAGGAAGGCCTTCGACACAGTTCCTCATAAGAGATTACTGCAGAGGATCAGGCGGGTATAACAGGAAAGGCACTGTAATGGATCAGAGAATACCTGACAGGGAGGCAACAACGTGCTGAGGTATCACAGTGGGCGCCTGTGACGAGCGGGGTCCCACTGGGGTCAGTCCTAGGACCAGTGCTATTCTTGGTATATGTGAATGACATGACGGAAGGGATAGACTCAGAAGTGTCCCTGTTCGCAGATGATGTGAAGTTAATGAGGAGAATTAAATCAGATGAGGATCGGGCAGGACTTCAAAGAGACCTGGACAGACTGGACACGTGGTCCAGCAACTGGCTTATCGAATTTAACCCCGCCAAATGGAAAGTCATGAAGATCGGGGACGGGCAAAGAAGACAGCAGAGAGAGTATAGGCTAGGTGGCCAAAGACTGCAAACCTCGCTCAAGGAGAAAGATTTTGGGGTGAGAATGACACCGAGCACGTCTCCTGAGGCGCACATGGACCAGATAACTGCTGCAGCATATGGGCGCCTGGCAAACCTGAGAATAGCGTTCCGATACCTTAGTAAGGAATCGTTCAAGACACTGTACACCGTGTACGTCAGGCCCATACTAGAGTATGCAGCACCAGTTTGGAACCCACACCTGGTCAAGCACGTCAAGAAATTAGAGAAAGTGCAAAGGTTTGCGACAAGGCTAGTTCCGGAGCTAAGGGAAATGTCCTACGAAGAAAGGTTAATTTAAATCGGCCTGACAACACTGAAGGACAGGAGGGTTAGGGGAGACATGATGACGAACAAAATACTGCGTGGAATAGACAAGGTGGATAGAGACAGGATGTTCCAGAGAGGGGACACAGAAACAATAGGTCACAATTGGAAGTTGAAGACTCAGATGAGTCAAAGGGATGTTAGGAAGTATTTCTTCAGCCATAGAGTAGTAAGGAAGTGGAATAGTCTAGCAAGTGATGTAGTGGAGGCAGAAACCATACATAGCTTTAAGATGAGGTATGATAAAGCTCATGGAGAAGGGAGAGAAAGGACCCAGTAGCGATCAGTGAAGAGGCGGGGCCAGGAGCTGAGTCTCGACCCCTGCAACCGCAATTAGGTGAGTGCAATGAGTTGAGTACACACACACATGCAAATACTTCAGGTGTAGTGTCAGATCGACATGTGCCTAGGACAAAATGGTAACTAACACACGAGCACACACTCAAACACACACACACACACCAGGAGCTGAGTCTCGATCCCTGCAACCACAAAATAGGTGAGTACACATACACACTCACGAACACACACACATACACACGAGCGCACACAAGTAGCAGAGTTAATAAAATTGAAAATGCTTGATTCTGCACGATAACTGGAAAATGCATCATCTGCTCGGCTTCAAACTTTTAGCGCTGGTGTGTTTCTCTCAAAGGAAGCTTCATACTGGTTTTGGATTATGGGAGTTTTAATTTGGTAATTTTATTAAACCAATTGTTTATTATTATTATTATTATTATTATTATTATTATTATTATTATTATTATATAGTAGTAGTAGTAGTAGTAGTAGTAGTAGTAGTAGTAGTAGTAGTAGTAGTAGTAGTAGTAGTAGTAGTAGTAGTAGTACTAGTATTAGTATTATTAGTATTTATATTATTAATTCTCGGGAGAATAGCTCTGAATAGATGGAACTAAAGCCCTTCACTAAGCAATGTCCTAGTAGGGAGGAAGGAAGGAATAGTGGAAAGAAAGCGACACCCAGACACCCACCACTAGGAACTTCGTAACCGGAGAATTGAAGTCACCCCAGAGGTGAGGCGAAGATTCCCGTTTTCTCTGATGATCCTCCCCCACCCAGAGAGGGTAAGGGGGGGGTAAAATAAATAAGAGGGGGTAGATGGAATGAGAGGAGGGGGGGACCGTGGGATGTGGGTAGGGGTTTGAGGAAAGGTAGGGGTGAATTCAAGGAATCACAGGAGTTTGCGAAGGAAAAGGTAGGCGAAGCAGAAGATAAGCAGAGAGAGAGAGACAGACAGACAGAGGGAGAGAAAGAGAGAGAGAGAGAGAGAGAGAGGGGGTAGAGTAGCCAGGGAGGAGGTCTCTAAGAGCACCTGGTATAATTTGCATATTGAATCGAGTTCCGGTTAGTATTTCCTGCGATTATTTATAACTGACAGTGTGAGCAGAGTGGGTTTGCCCTAGCGGTGGCTGACAATAGTTCATGTCCTGCCAAGCCTCTGCCCCGTGGTGGAAATCACCCATCGTGGGGTGTGGGGCTGTGTGGGTAGCTCCCACACAGCCCACGATGGTGGCTGTGGGCAGGCCAGGCAACCCGACCTTTGCCTGCTACCTCCCAACCCGCCTCTCTCTCTTACCCCAGATAAAACTATCCAATCCCTGTCTCTCACTCTCTCTCTCTCTCTCTCTCTCTCTCTCTCTCTCTCTCTCTCTCTCTCTCTCTCTCTCTCCTCCTCCTCCTCCATAGCGATCTTTCCCATACTGACAAATTTTAATTCTCATACTTGAAATTCAGTAATTCTCTCTTAATGATCTAGTTTATTTCCTTAAATAAACCTGTCGATTTTTTTGTTTACGTTCAGGATATTCCTTCTGACAAACAATTAAGAAACGAGCAGGACGTTAGAACCAAGGCCAAGGTCAGTACTTGTTACCTCTCCAGTTAAAGTCTTTTAACCACCATTTAAGTCTACGGAAGTTGAACGCCCTCTTCATGCCAACACACACACACACACACACACATCAACCAAATAACTGCTGCAGCATACGGGCGCCTAGCAAACCTAAGAACAGCATTCCGACATCTAAATAAGAAATCATTCAGGACACTGTACACTGTGTACGTTAGGCCCATATTGGAGTATGCAGCACCAGTTTGGAACCCACACCTAGCCAAGCACGTAAGGAAACTAGAGAAAGTGCAAAGGTTTGTAACAAGACTAGTCCTGGAGCTAAGAGGCATGTCCTACGAGGAGAGGTTAAAGGGAAATCGACCTGACGACACTGGAGGACAGGAGAGATAGGGGGGACATGATAACGACATATAAAATACTGAGAGGAATTGACAAGGTGGACAGAGACAGGATGTTCCAGAGATGGGACACAGCAACAAGGGGACGACACAGTTGGAAGTTGAACACTCAGATGAATCACAGGGATGTTAGGAAGTATTTCTTCAGTCACAGAGTTGTCAGGAAGTGGAATAGTCTGGGAAGTGATGTGGTGGAGACAGGTTCCATACTCTTCCTGCTCATGGAGGAGGAAGATTGACCCAGTAGCGACCAGTGAAGAGGCGGGGCCAGGAGCATTGAATCGACCCCTGCAACCACAATTAGGTGAGTACACACACACACGAGGATGAGAATGTGTAGAAAATATGAAGAGGGGGATGGAAAAGAAAATAGGCAAAGTAAGAAAAAGCTGAGAGAAATGCGACAGATGAAAAAAAAATAGTGGAGAAAAAATAAGTACAAAGATAACGATGAGAAAACTGATAACGGGAAGGAACCACCATTATTAATAATATTATTATTATTGTTATCATTATTATTATTATTATTATTATTATTATTATTATTATTATTATTATTATTATTATTATTATTATTATTATTATTATTATTATTATTATTATTATTATTATTATTATATTATTATTATTATTATTATTATTATTATTATTATTATTGATCAAAGAGAAGCGTTAAACCCAATGGAGTCTTTCAGTTACTAGTATCAAGAACTCTTCACCGGCATCAAGGCATCCCCCCCCCCCATCGTTGAGAGGTTGAGGGCCGCCAGTGATGGTGTCAGATACCAGACACAATACGAGGGAAGGAATTAGTAGTTGAAGCAGAAAAACAGAGATGAAGGAGGAAGATTACGGAGGAGTCACCGTGGAAGAGACGGAGAGAGGAAGAGGAGGAGGAGGAGGAGGGGAAGGTGAAAATGTTGACCGAACATTGAGAAACAGGTGACTGTTCATAAAAAAAAATGGTTGACCGAACCTGAGAAAAATGTTGAGTGAACGTGGGGGAAAAAAGGTGACTAAACATGAGGAAAATAAACTGTATCGAAATCCTTTTACAGGTGAAGGGGATTAGTGGTGATGGTTAGTCGGCCATGACAGTGGGAACCCGCATCGTAAATTCTTTGTCTCTCGGAGTCTTAATAACACGATTACAAACAAACAAGTGGGATTCGAACCCCTTCTGTGATTTGTAAATACTTTATCCCTTTGTTAAGAGCATTAACTTTACTTGTTATTATTATTAATCTTGTTGACAAAAGAGCATATTTTTACCTGTAGCCTATCGAATAAACGTGGGTTACTACTGTATATATATATATATATATATATATATATATATATATATATATATATATATATATATATATATATATATATATATTTATTTATAGTGTATATACAGGTTATACACACTGTTTATACACTGTGAAACGAGCGTACAATTTATTTTTATATATAAACATTGCAGGTTTACTGGTATCACTGGCAAAATACATTTTTTTTTTTATGAATTTCGTTATTTTTTTTTTTAGAATTTAAAATCTAAACGAACCTATCAAACAAATGATACTTATCGAAAGCGTGACCTAAACATGATTCCATATTAAAAAAAAAGGAAAGTGAGAAAATAGTTTCGAATTGCAGTCACTGTGTTGGTGTAAAATTCACAGGTGACAAGACAAAAATTCGCCACTGTATACCAGAGTTTTCTTCATTGTTATGAGAAAGATCCAACGCTGAGAAATATTGCTGGCTCCTCCAAGGAAATATGTTTCGTAATATCAATAGTGAAAAAACAAAAGAATTCTCGTATTTCACAAGGAGTAAAGCGAAATTTGCAACGCCTGGAATGAAAAAAAAAAGTTACTGACTTGTGCATTACTGTTGGTATCTAGGCACGTCTGTGGGGAAGGAAAAAAATACACAGAGGTGATATACGAAATCGTACAAAATGAGTCGTAATAGGTTAATTAAGATCCGTCAAGGCAATGTCGTGGTACGGTAGAGGAGCATCAGTATCAACGTTATGTAAGATGTATCAGTATCATTACTCTGTATGTATAATGCGTTAGTACCAGGACTATGTATGATGCATCAATATCAACGTATGGTGTATCAGAATCAGCATCATGCATGATGTACATTGCATACATAAAGAGTATTATCGTTTACGCTGATCTTCTCCTCTCGCCTCTCCGTATAACAAGATTCACGATACTGGAGCAGATTCAGAATCAAGCTATGAAAAAATTCTGAGCTGCCCTCGAAATGCCAAATAACGAATACTACGAATTATGTTGAAAACCTCCCGAAAGCGCAATAACACTACTGTAAACAACTCATATAATGGGTGTTCAAAACTACGGTTAACCAATCCTAAAACTGGCAGGCCAAGTCGCGAAATACTGTCCTAGGGTATGGTAAGTTAATTAACTTGGGCCTACCGATCCTTAATAACAGAGTAAAACGGTTAATTAAAAATTTTTGCGGTGAATTGTAAAGGAGGAATGTAAACAGTCTAAGAGTCATTAAAATTACACTCAGTAACTCGGTACAGGGCAGTAGGATCAAAGAAGAATTTATAAGAAACATGAATGATAAAGATTTTATTATGTATTGGTAATACGAACTTCACCACAGCAAGAGGCACATCAAGAGTCCTCCGTGTGAGGGGTAAACGCGATTAAATCCAATAAGAGGAGGTAGTACGTGGCACCGGAGTGTATTTTAAAGAGTTGAACGCCAGCCGCTATCAACAGAGACTCTAACGGAGGTCTCAGCAAGATAGCCACTGCATCAGCGCTTACTGTAGTCAGATATCAAAATTTTGTAAGATATCTTCGAAAGTTTGTGGAAGTTCAGAATCAGTTATCGTCAGTCAAGATTGATTTATTTATTTTAAAATGACATCTGAGGGTCTAACTTGATATTAGTCTATTCAGTCGAAAGTCCAGAAAAAAATAATATTATAAATATTGTAGACTACACAAGAAATTTAAAATGTTAGAAATATACAAAATGCTATGAAAATTTGTGTGGATTCCATCTCATTGTGACATCGCAAGGGGGGGAGGGAGTTGATAAACTGACGAGATAGAAGCAAACCAAGGAAATGTAGACTATAGATCTGAAAAAAAATACAGCAAATAACAAGGAAACTACAAATACTAAATCTAGAGAAGGAGTTCATGAGATCAGTGAGCGAGGTACTCCATCATGAGATCAGTGAGCGAGGTACTCCATCATGAGATCAGTGAGCGAGGTACTCATCATGAGATCAGTGAGCGAGGTACTCCATCATGAGATCAGTGAGCGAGGTACTCCATCATGAGATCAGTGAGCGAGGTACTCCATCATGAGATCAGTGAGCGAGGTACTCCATCATGAGATCAGTGAGCGAGGTACTCCATCATGAGATCAGTGAGCGAGATACTCCATCATGAGGTCAGTGAGCGATGTACTCATCATGAGATCAGTGAGCGAGGTACTCCATCATGAGATCAGTGAGCGAGGTACTCCATCATGAGGTCAGTGAGCGAGGTACTCATCATGAGATCAGTGAGCGAGGTACTCCATCATGAGATCAGTGAGCGAGGTACTCCATCATGAGGTCAGTGAGCGATGTACTCATCATGAGATCAGTGAGCGAGGTACTCCATCATGAGATCAGTGAGCGAGGTACTCCATCATGAGATCAGTGAGCGAGGTACTCCATCATGAGATCAGTGAGCGAGGTACTCCATCATGAGGTCAGTGAGCGAGGTACTCATCATGAGATCAGTGAGCGAGGTACTCATCATGAGATCAGTGAGCGAGGTACTCCATCATGAGATCAGTGAGCGAGGTACTCCATCATGAGGTCAGTGAGCGAGGTACTCATCATGAGATCAGTGAGCGAGGTACTCATCATGAGATCAGTGAGCGAGGTACTCCATCATGAGATCAGTGAGCGAGGTACTCCATCATGAGATCAGTGAGCGAGGTACTCCATCATGAGGTCAGTGAGCGAGGTACTCCATCATGAGGTCAGTGAGCGAGGTACTCCATCATGAGATCAGTGAGCGAGGTACTCCATCATGAGATCAGTGAGCGATGTACTCCATCATGAGATCAGTGAGCGAGGTACTCCATCATGAGGTCAGTGAGCAAGGTACTCCATCATGAGATCAGTGAGCGAGGTACTCCATCATGAGATCAGTGAGCGAGGTACTCCATCATGAGATCAGTGAGCGAGGTACTCCATCATGAGGTCAGTGAGCGAGGTACTCCATCATGAGATCAGTGAGCGAGGTACTCCATCATGAGATCAGTGAGCGAGGTACTCCATCATGAGATCAGTGAGCGAGGTAGTCCATCATGAGATCAGTGAGCGAGGTACTCCATCATGAGATCAGTGAGCGAGGTACTCCATCATGAGGTCAGTGAGCGAGGTACTCCATCATAAGATCAGTGAGCGAGGTACTCCATCATGAGATCAGTAAGCGAGGTACTCCATCATGAGATCAGTGAGCGAGGTACTTCATCATGAGATCAGTGAGCGAGGTACTCCAGAAACAGTGAATCTGTGCAGTATTTCAATTGGGTTTGCATTAGATGGGACATTTAATTGTAGCAAGAAATGTGGATATAGAACAGTAGAGACGGTGGTGGTCAGATTTCATTTACATTACATGTTTGTATGACAGGTTAATATAACCACCGCAAGAGTGGAAAGACAGTATACTGTGTATGAAGAGGATTACATCCTGGTCGGACAGTTACCTATATGAATATAACAGAATAAGGAAATGCAGGATAAATTCTACGAATACTTGTGAACAATAAAATAATGTTGTAACTTAGGTTTCAAACATTTACCTCTAAAAAATTATATATACAGGATTTACTGAAAATTACGTAATGGTAATTTATTGAGGTAGGAATACCAGCGTCCCCTTGGGGTTTCGCTGGCCAAAACATTACCCCATTCCGCTCAAGGTAAAATTCTAAAAATCTGACCCCCTTAAGTAGTTTACAATGACTGATTACAGGTAAGTGGTCGCCATTGACCTTGTCTCACCTCACGTGTTGCATGAGGCAGCGTCGTCACTGCTCCTGTCTGCTTACTGATTACTGTAATTGGCAGGTATTCAGAAGTACAACAATATGCTTTAATTCTAAGTCAGTAGGTTAATCTCTCTCTCTCTCTCTCTCTCTCTCTCTCTCTCTCTCTCTCTCTCTCTCTCTCTCTCTCTCTCTCTCTCTCTCTCTCTCTCTCTCTCTCTCTCTCTCTCTCTCTCTCTCTCTCTCTCTCTCTCTCTCTCTCTCTCTCTCTCTCTCTCTCTCTCTCTTTACACAGGGTTTGACTAGGTTATTGGATCCCTAGCTTTATTGACAAGCTATTTACAGGTTAAGGATTCCTAACTTTATTGACAAGCTAAGAGCTGTTACCTACATCAGCTCATTTGAAAGCATTTTATTGTTATGAAACACGCAAGTAGGGAACAGGATGAAGTTGGAGCCATATGTGGGCCAGCATTTTCATTTGATCGACTGACTTTATCTCGTTGACATCATAATGCTGTACGAATGTGTTCCAGACTCGAGTCATTCTGGGGATAAGTTATCTCAGATGAAGTGATATTCTGGAGAAGAGTACAGCCAGAGTGAAGTTGCTGCTTTCTGCCCGTCTTGAGGTATAGAAGCTTGCTTCTCGCTGTCCTCGAAGTGGAGCCAGGTGTGGCACTTTGACAATGTTCGCCTTGTACATAACAGTAAGGCCACCCACATCCCTCCTGTGTTGAAGGCTCTGCTGAAATGACAGATCTATCCAGGATGGGTCCAGGCGAGAGATGAAACGTCTTGTTCTGTTGTCTACTCTGTCAAACAGGCGCAGATGAGAGGGGGGGGGGGCAGGCAAACCAAGAAAGTGGAGCATACTCAAGGTGTGAGGGTACTTGTGCCTCATACAGAATCTTGCAACCCCTACTGTCAAGCAGATGCGAGATACGTCGAAGTGCTGTAAACTTCCTGGCTGCCTTGTTTGCAAGATTTACAACGTGGTTCTTCATGGTTAGTTTGAAGTAAAATTTCACCCCAAGGATATCAACTTCTTCCCCAGGTACCATCACTCTCCCATTCATATTTATTACTGCACCGACATTACCATCATGGTGCCTAGAGACAATCATCATTTGTGTTTTCTCAGGTGCAAATGTTACTTGCCATCCGTTTTCCCAAGCTGATATAGCTCTTAGCTGGTGATTGATGTAGCTGGCATTTCTTCTCTTGGATAAGTGAATGTCAGAGTACAGTCGTCTGTATATGCATGGGATTCTGGGATGAGATGAAGGTCATTGAAGTAGACATTCCATAACAATGGTCCCAGCACACTTCCTTGTGGTACACTTGCCCCATTAGGATGTCTTGCTGATTCTGTTTCGTTGAGAACTATCCTTAGAGATCTACCATGAAGGTAATCACTCAGGAGACATAGCATAGAGCCTGCAATTCCCAGTGCTTGCAGTTTTGCCAAGAGGCCCTGGTGCCACACTCAGTCGAAACCACCAGCAATGTCCAATGCTACCACACAGCTGACTTTGGATTCATCCAGTGACTGGTGCCATTTAGTGGAGAGGTCACAAAGTAGTGAGTGGCAGTCAAAAAACTTGTCATTTGTCTTGAGATTATTGTCTCAAGGATCTTGTCAGTGGTTGACAGTAGTGACATTGGTCTGAAGTTTCTGATTTCTGCTCTGCTCTTCTTTTTGTGAACAGTGACTACATTTGCCTCTTTCCACAGATAAGGTCATTTACACTGTACTAGGCAGTGCTTGAAAGGCAGATCTAGAATCTGCTCATGTCTGGGCTCACAGCCTTTCTTCCTCTCTCTCCTCTTCTCTCTCTCTCTCTCTCTCTCTCTCTCTCTCTCTCTCTCTCTCTCTCTCTCTCTCTCTCTCTCTCTCTCTCTCTCTCTCTCTCTCCATCTATCTATCTATCTATTTATCTATCTCATCCATTACCGTTTAAAACGTCTTCGGTTCTTGATTTTCATCATAATTTCATCAAATTTACCTATATTTTGTCTACCAAATCCAGCAGCCTACTACCACTACCACAATCCACCACTACGAAAACCCATCACCATCACTACATCCTACTACCACCACCACAACCAAATTTCACCACAACCCACCACCATCAATACCACCATCACTCCCACCAAAACCACCACTACCATCATAACCACCACCATCACCACTGCAACCTCCATCCCCATTACCATCACCACAACCAAAACTACCATCACCACCACCACCATCACCATCACTACCACCAATACCATCACCACAACCACCACTACCATCACCACCATCACCACTACCATCATCACCCCCACCGCCATCATCATCACCATCATCACCACCACCACCATCATCATCACCACTACTTCCTCCACCACCATCACCACCACCACCATCATCAACACCACCACCATCATCATCACCACTATTACTTCCACCACCACCATCACCATCGCCACCACCATCACCACCACAACCACCACTACCATCACTACAACCACAACTACCACCACTACCACTATCACCACCACTACCACCATCACCACCACCATCGCCACCACGATCACCACCACCACCATCACCACCACCAGTACCATCACCACCATCATCAACACCATCGCCACCACCATCACCACCACCCCTACCACCATCAACATCAATATCACCACTACTATCACCATCGCCACCATCACCATTACCACCACCACTACCATCACCACCACCACTACCACCATCACCACCACTACTACCACCATCACCACCACAACTAATATCACCACAACCACTACCACCGTCACCACCACCACTACCATCATCACCACCACCATCACCGTTACCATCACCACAACTACTACCATCACCACCATCACCGTCAGTAGCGTGTCTTCCTCTGGTGGTTGTGGTGCTTCTCATGTATTATGCAGTTTGCCGTTACCAGGTCCTCCGCCTACAGGAAGACGCCTCTCAGAGTTCCCTGACGAATCACCCCCCACTATCCTCTCTCTCTCTCTCTCTCTCTCTCTCTCTCTCTCTCTCTCTCTCCTGACAGCGAATTTGAATACAATGAGAAAATTATGACTGCTTGTCCTGTTCATATCGATCAAGGGTCTTGTAATGACAGGGTATGTAACAAGGTCGGAGTGTTGCTTTATGCCATTCTATATATATATATATATATATATATATATATATATATATATATATATATATATATATATATCCGTCTATCTGGTTCAGCCTCTTCATTGTCTCTGGTGTTCTGGGAGGCTGACAGTCTCTGTTTCCGGCGTCTGCCCCATGTCACCTGTCAGGCAGGTAGGAAGTGATGGCATCTCACACCTCCTAATTTACCACCTGTCACTTTGGCCTATCTCTCTCTGTTTGCTCTTTATCATTGTGTCATTGTATATGTCTCTCTCTCTCTCTCTCTCTCTCTCTCTCTCTCTCTCTCTCTCTCTCTCTCTCCTGTCTTTATTCTTAACAGGTGTATGGAGGTTTTACTGCATTTATTTCACCTACTAAGATTTTTTAAGCTACTCACTTTTCCAATTTTCATCCTCCATGGATTGTTTGCGAAATTTCGAAAATGTCTCTTCTGATCGGCTTCAAACTTTCAACCCTGTGGTATCTAACCTGGTGGAACAGCAAATGAGTCTATTTTAATCCCAAATGTAGAGACTAAAATAAATCTGAAGTGTATATACATCTCATTATGTACTCCTCTCCAAGTATGATCCTCTATATGTATGATTAAGAGAGTATATACCTATACCTGGAGTATACCTGGAGTAGGTTTCGAGGGTCAAGGCCCCCGCGGCCCGGTCCGTGACCTCGTAGTGAAATGCGCCAGTCACAATGTCATCAACATATGTTGTCAAATCTAGCATAGTGTAACTTGACTCACGAAATCGTAATGACACGATTGTAAACAAACCATACCACGGGTGGGGTTCGAACCCGTTGGATGAATCTTATTGAAGCTAGCTGGCCCAGTGGCTTACGCGACGGTCTGGAGTTTTGAGACTCTCTGACCGCGGGTTCGAACCCCACCCGTGGTATGGTTTATCATAGTGTATGTCTGTGAAGACAAATTAGGCTCAGTTGCAGTCAAATTCTACTGTTCATTTCACATAGTTTCTGACCTCTCAAGGTGCTGACAAAGTGCTGACCTCTAAAGGTGATAACAAGTTGCTGACCTCTCATAGTGTTGACCCCTCAACATGCTGACTTCCGAACTTGATGACAAGGTGCTGACCTGTCGAGGTTCAGAAAAGGTGCTAACCTGTCAGGGTTCTGAAAAGGTGCTGACCTGTCAGGGTTCTGACAAGGTGCTGACCTCTCTAGGTGCTGACATCTCAAAGTGATCACCTCTCAACGTGCTGAACTCTCAAGGTGCTGAAAGTTCAAGATGCTGACCTCTCAAGATGCTGACCTCTCTAGGTGCTGACCTCTCAAAGTGATCACCTCTCAAGATGCTGACCTCTCTAGGTGCTGACCTCTCAAAGTGATCACCTCTCAACGTGCTGACCTCTCAAAGTGATCACCTCTCAACGTGCTGACCTATCTAGGTGCTGACCTCTCAAAGTGATTACCTCTCAACGTGCTGCCCTCTCAAGGTGCTGAAAGTTCAACATGCTGACCTCTCAAGATGCAGAAAGTTCAACATGCTGACCTCTCAAGGTGCTGAAAGTTCAACATGCTGACCTCTCAAGGTGTTGAAAGTTCAAGATGCTGACCTCTAAAGGTGCTGAAAGTTCAAGATGCTGACCTCTCAAGGTGCTGAAAGTTCAAGATGCTGACCTCTCAAGGTGCTGAAAGTTCAAGATGCTGACCTCTCAGTATCTGACCCAACATTGTTAAGACAGGTACTGAGAGGAAGAAAGCATAATCGTGTCATATTCTTCTTGAGTTAATTATTTTCTCCTATATGATAATACTAGAAGTAGAATTAATAATAATAATAATAATAATAATAATAATAATAATAATAATAATAATAATAAAAAATAATAATAATAATAATAATAATAATAATCAATAATAATAATAATAATAATAATAATAATAATAATAATAATAATAATAATAATAATAACAATAATAATAATAATAATAATAATAATAATAATAATAATAATAATAATATAATAATAATAATTATTATTATTAATAATAATAATAATAATAATAATAATAATAATAATAATACATTGTACTGATAGTGTTTCAGTCCTTGAGCCTTGGTTACTCTAAATGGTGCCCCAGTTCACTCACACCTGGTGCCCCAGTTCACTCACATCTGGTGCCCCAGTTCACTCACACCTGGTGCCCCAGTTCACTCACACCTGGTGCCCCAGTTCACTCACACCTGGTGCCCCAGTTCACTCACACCTGGTGCCCCAGTTCACTCACACCTGGTGCCCCAGTTCACTCACACCGCTTGTCACAGGCGCCCACTCTGACACCTCGCCACGTACCATGACTCGCTGTTGTCTTCCTGACAGGTATTCCCTGATCTGTTGCAGTGCCTTCCTTGTTATTCCTGCCTGGTCCTCCAACTTTTGCACTAATCTCTTGTGTGGGACTGTGTCAAACGCCTTCTTACAGTTCACGAAAATTCAATCTTCCCACCCCACTCTCTCTCTCTCTCTCTTCTTACTGCTGTCACCCTGTCATAGAACTCCAATAGGTTTGTGAAACAGGATTTTCCGTCCCTGAAACCGTGATGACTGTCGTTGATAAGCTCATTCCTTTCTAGGTGTTCCACCACTCTCCTGATAAATTTTTCCATGACTTTGCATACTATACATGTCTGTGACACTGGTCTGTAGTTTAATGCTTCGTGTCTGTCTCTTTTTTTAAAAATTGGGACTACATTTGCTGTCTTCCACACCTCAGGTAGTCGCCCTTTTTCCATAGATGTGTTAAAGATTGTTGTTAGCGGTACACAAAGCGCCTCTGCTCCCTCTCTCAGGACCCATGGAGAGATGTAAAGGTTTGCAACGAGACTAGTCCCGAAGGGACTAGTCTCGTTGACACTGAAGACACTGGAGGACAGGAGTTACAGTGAGGACATGATAACAAAATATAAAATACTGAGAGGAATCGACAAGGTGGACAGGGACATGATGTTTCAGAGATGGGATACACCAACAAGGGGTCACAATTGGAAGTTGAAGACTCAAATGAGTCACAGGGATGTTTCGGAGTTTTTCTTCAGTCACAGAGTTGTCAGGAAGTGGAATCGTCTGGAAAGGGAGGTAGTGGAGGCAGGATCCATACATAGCTTTAAGAAGAAGTATGATAAAGCTCACGGAGTAGGGAGGGAGTGACCTAGTAGCGACCATTGAAGAGGCCGGTTTCAAACAGTCCAAAGAACTAAAGAACAGTATGGTCATTACATCGGGAACTGCTACATCAGTCACAAACGAGAGGACTGTAGGGACCAAAGGAGTTATACTGTATGCGGAGGCCCTATCAGACCACCGTGGAGCCCGGGAAAAGACGAGGAGCACACCAGGATCAAACGGGTGCACTGAAGAAAATGAAGTAGCTAAGCTATATGCTAAGCTATATAGTGCCCAGGAAAAACTGAAAAGAGAAAACGACAGACCACTGAGCTCAGGGACATCAGATAGAGAAGAGACTGAAGAAAGGAATGCTGCATTGGAGGCAACTAAATCGACTCAGGGGATGCAAAAGGAAATCCAGTAGGAGGACAAATGGTAGAGGTCAGTTTTTGTTTACGGGTTCCAGGAAGTTGAAGGGGAAACTTATGAAGCATGAAGAGAGGAGGAGAAAAAAGCGTTTGAATGTATCATGAAAGCAAAAGGAGAGGAGAACATGACCCAGTTGACAAATTATCTGAGAATAGGGTGGTTTACAGGAGGAAAAAAAACGGCCAGTCAAAGTGATATTCAAGGCAGAATCGGCTCGAAACAGGATCCTGCAGGAGAAACCACGACTAAGGGACATACTGACACACCGGAGGATGTACTTCGACCATGACAGGACACAAGAAGAAAGGCAGAAACAGATAAGGTACAAAGATGCAAGGAGGAAAGAGAGGCAAAGACAGAGATGAGCAGGAGAACCCAGACTCAGGAGGAATAGCAAATACAACCTCCCTCAGAACCACCTACAGAAGGGCCTCATCCATGACAACCCCAATGCAGCCAAACAATTTAACCCAAAACCCACCCACCATAGCCACTGTCCCTACCGTCATCACAAACTCCACCCCCACAGTAACCCCTCGTAGTTTCCTGCCATGTCTCTCGCTCCCCCAACCCCAACGTTCTTCAGAGACCACAGTTTTTAGAAAAGAGGTTGAAGGTTTGGTATACAAATGCAGATGGAATAACAAATGAATGTAAGGAATTGCATGAAAGAATCAAGGAGATGTCCCCAGACATCATAGCACTCACAGAAACGAAACTCACCAGGATGATAACAGACGCAATCTTCCCACCCGGATATCAGATCCTGAGGAAAGAGAGAGGGAGCAAAGGGGAGGAGGAGTTGCACTGCTCATTAAAAACCGATGGGGATTTGAGAAAATGGAAGGAATGGACGAAATGGGCGAACAGGACTACATAGTAGGTACAAATCACTCTAAGGGGACATAAGGTATTCATTGCAGTGCTGTACAACTTGCCACAGAACTGCAGGAGACCAATGAAGAATATGAATAGTGCATCAGAGCAATGGTGGACACACTAGCCGAGGTGGCCAGAAGAGCTCACACGGGTAGAGCAAAGTTACTAGTTATGGGTGATTTCAATCACATGGAGATTGACTGGGAAAACCTGGAGACACATGGGGGTCCCAAAACATGGAGAACCAAGATGATGGATGTGGTACTGGAAAACCTCATGCATCAACATGTTAGGGACACTACCAGAGAGAGAGGTGAGGATGAACCAGCAAGACTGGACTCCTGAGTAGCTCGGACATCACGTATGAAAAGCCCCTCGGAGCTTGTTGTCACATGGTTCTGAGCTTTGAATACATAGTAGAGTTACAAGTGGAGAGGGTAACAGAAGTAGGACGGGTAAAGCCAAACTACAAGAGTGACGACTACACAGGCATGAGGAACTTCTGCAGGAGGTTCAGTGGGAAAGAGAATTGGTAGGAAAATCAGTAAACGAAATGATGGACAACGTGACAACAAAATGCAAGGAGGCAGAGGAAAGGTTTGTTCCCAAGGACAACAGAAATAATGGGAAGACTAGAACGAGCCCTTAGTTTACCCAAAGGGAGGAAAAAACTAAGTGCGCTAGAGAATGGAAAAAGTACAGAAGACAAAGAACCCAGGAAAATAAAGAGATTAGTCGGAGAGCCAGAAACGAGTATGCACAGATAAGGAGGGAGGCCCAGCGACAGTACAAAAACTACATAGCATCGAAAGTCAAGTCTGACCCGAAGCTGTTGTATAGCCACATCAGGAGGAAGACAACAGTCAAAGACCAGGTAATCAGGCAGAGAAAAGAAGGTGGGGAGTTCGCAAGAAACGAAGGAAGATTTAAGGAAGAAGTATTTACAGTGAAGACAGAAAGGACTCCATGAAGTCAGAACAGGTGAAGGAGGGGGAAGTACACCAACAAGGAATATGCCAACAAGTGCTGGATGAAATACATACAACCGAGCAGGAGATGAAGAAGCTGCTACGTGAACATGACATGTCAAAGGCAGTGGGACAGGACAATATCTCTGTGGGTCCTTAGAGAGGGAGCAGAGACACTGTGTGTGCCACTAACAACAATTTTCAAAACATCCATTGAAACTGGGCATGTACCTAAGGTATGGAAGACGGCAAATGTAGTCCCCATTTTTAAGAATGGAGACAGACACGAGGCACTAAACTACCGACCAGTGTCACTGACGTGTATATTATGCAAAGTCATGGAGAAGATAATCAGGAGGAGAGTGGTGGAGCACCTAGAACGGAACAAGCTTATAAACGACAACCAACACGGATTCTGGGAAGGAAAATCCTGTGTCACAAACCTACTGGAGTTTTATAACAAGGTAAAGAAAGTAAGACACGAGAGAGAGGGGTGCGTAGATTGCATTTTATTGGACTGCAAGAAGGCCTTCGACACAGTTCCTCACAAGAGATTAGTGCAAAAGTTAGAGGATCAGGCACACACAACAGGAAGGTCACTGCAATGGATCAGAGAATACCTGACAGGGAGGCAACAACGAGTCATGGTACGTGACGAGGTGTCAGAGTGGGCGCCTGTGACGATCGGGGTTCCACAGGAGTCAGTCCTAGGACCAGTGCTTTTTTGGGTATATGTGATTGACATGACGGAAGAGATAGACTCAGAAGTGTCCCTGTTTGCAGATGATGTGTAGTTAATGAGGAGAATTAAATCGGATGAAGATCAGGCAGGACTACATAGAGACTTGAAAAGACTGGAAGACTGGTCCTTGCAACTGGCTCCTCGAGTTTAACCCCGCCATGTACAAAGGTCGGGGAAAGGCTAGGTGGCCAAAGAATGCAAACTTCACTCAAGGAAAAGGGTCTTGGGGTGAGTATAATACCGAGCACATCTCCTGAGGCGCTCATCATCCAGATAACTGCTGCATCATATGGGCGCCTGGCAAACTTGGGAATAGCGTTCCGATACCTCAGTAAGGAATCGTTCAAGGCTCTGTACACCGTCAGGCCCATACTGTAGTATGCAGCACCAGTTTGGAATCCACACCTGGTCAAGCACCTGAAGAAATTAGAGAAAGTGCAATGGTTTGCAACAAGATTAGTTCCAGAGCTAAGGAAAATGCCCTACGAAGAAAGGTTAAGGGAAATCGGCCTGACGACACTGGAAGACAGGTTAGGGAAGATATTATAACGACATACAAAATACTGCGAGGAATTGATAAGGTGGACAGAGACTGGATGTTCCAGAGATGGGACACAGAAACAAGTGGTCACAATTGTAAGCTGAAGACTCAGATGAGTCAAAGCCATGTTAGGAAGTATTTCTTTAGTCATAGAGTTGGCAGGTGACGTAGTGGAGGCAGGAACCATACGTTGTTTTAAGACGAGGTTTGATAAAGCTCATAGAGCAGGGAGAGAGAGGACCTAGTAGCGACCAGTAAAGAGGCGGGGCCATGAATCGACCCCTGCAATCACAAATAGGTGAGTAACACAAACATACACAGACACACACACAGACACACACACACACACACACACACACACATTCACACAGACAGACACACACATACAGACAGACAGACAGACAGACAACACACACACACACACACACACACACACACACACACACACGCTATGACTCGACCCCTGCAACCACAACTAGGTGAGTACACACACACACAGCCAAATCCGAGTGGGCGCCTGTGACGAGTGGGGTTTCACAGGGGTCAGTCCTAGGACCGGTGCTGTTCTGGCATTTGTGAATGACATGATGGAAGGAATAGACTCGGAGGTGTTCCTGTTTGCAGATGATGTGAAGTTGATGAGAAGAATTCAATCGGACGAGGACCAGGCAGAGCTACAAAGGGATCTGGACAGGCTGGAAGCTTGGTCCAGCAACTGCTCCTCGAGTTCAATCCCACCAAGTGTAAAGTCATGAAGATTGGGGAAGGGCAAAGAAGACCGCAGACGGAGTACAGTCTAGGGGGCAGAGACTACAAATCTCACTCAAGGAAAAAGATCTTGGGGTGAGTATAACACCAGGCACATCTCCTGAGGCGCATATCAACCAAATACAGGCGCCTAGCAAACCTAAGAACAGCATTCCGACATCTTAATAAGGAATCGTTCAGGCCCCTGTACACTGTGTACGTTAGGCCCATATTGAAGTATGCAACACCAATTTGGAACCCACACCTAGCCAAGCACGTAAGGAAACTAGAGAAAGTGCAAAGGTTTGCAACAAGACTAGTCCCGGAGCTAAGGGGTATGTCCTACGAGGAGAGGTTAAGGGAAATCGACCTGACGACACTGGAGGACAGGAGAGATAGGGGGACATGATAACGACATATAAAATACTGAGAGGAATTGACAAGGTGGACAGAGACAGAATGTTCCAGAGATGGGACACAGCAACAAGGGGACACAGTTGGAAGTTGAAGACTCAGATGAATCACAGGGATGTTAGGAAGTATTTCTTCAGTCACAGAGTGGTCAGGAAGTGGAATAGTTTGGGAAGTGATGTAGTGAAGGCAGGATACATTCATAGCTTTAAGAAGAGGTATGATTAAGCTCATGGTGCGGGGAGAGTGACCCAGTAGAGGCCAGTGAAGAGGCGGGGGCAGGAGCTACGACTCGACCCCAGCAACCACAACTAGGTGAGTACACACATACAGGAGGTAGGAAATAGTGGCTGTTGCTTATTTGTTGCTTTACCTCGTGTTTTCCTCTGGCAAATTACTTCCGGAGGTTGATAAGATTCTCCATCTATTGTGGTGTTCAGTCTCAAGTCATCAACCCTCTCCATCCTTCACTCCCCGAGTGTATCTATGCTGGATATACTATATACTGAGTGTTTGTAAGCTAAATATACCATATACCGAGTGTAGCTATGCTGGATATACTATATTCTGAGTGTTTCTATGCTGTATATACTATATACGAGTGTGGCTATGCTAAATATACAATATATCGAGTGTGCTCTCTCTCTCTCTCCCTCCATGTTATTTATGATGTTCTTATTTCTATTGTATCTTTGTCAATTTATTTTGTTTATAAATACAAGTTTAAAAATATATATATATATATATATATATATATATATATATATATATATATATATATATATATATATATATATATATATATATATTCTTTGTAAACTTTATTTTTAAACAAAATAAATTATCAAAAATACAATAGAAATAAAAACAACATAAATAACATGTTAGAGTCTACATCTCAAACACTTCATCCAGCTCCCCGGTGGTGGGCCGTGTGCCCAGAATGCTGAAAGCATTTCCACTCTGGATCACAACACTGAGTCTCTGAAGAGAAAGCTGGCCGCTCTGTGATCCTTGGTTTCTGTGATGAGCTTTTCACCCAGCTCTTTGAGGAAATTTAGAGCACACTTACACCATGCTCCAAGGATCTCCGACCCTACTGGGGGGAAGTTATAGCAAGGGGTCAGGTCTACATATTTGCGGGTTTTCTGGGTCTCAACTTCAGAGTATGTCAAGTAGGTGTCCGCCAACGTGGCAGCAGAGGTATAGTCCCAGGCGATCTGCTTATCATCCTTCCAGAGCAGCATAGTGGATCCATCTGGACCACTAAAATATTTTTAGTTTGATTAAGCTAAATTAAATTGCGATCTTTATAATAAGGTTAAGTTTTCTAAGGTTCTTTTTGTACAAAATTATTAATTTTTACATTATGTTGCATCTTTGACTAAGATTGTTATTATAGTTAAAGAAAATTATATACAATGTTTCTACCTAATATTATATCACAATATTCTCCATTAATAGTTAAAATGGGGATGATTCGCTTTATAATATTACCTGACACTGCAAATACCATGGTATAGAAATAATGCCCAACACCATTGTAAATATTACATTGGAACCTCGGTTTTCGTATGCCCCAGTTTTCGTACATCTGCTCGGTTTTCGTAGAGTTGCTGTACCAAGCGCGTCCGCCTGCCCGCTCCCACACAAAGCATCCCATGCCTTGTGACTCAGTCTGCCTTTGTTTCTCGTTGAGAGAGCATCACCCCACGTTTTCATCCGAAACATTTCGTAATAATCAATTGTTTTTTGTGCTTGTTTATTAAGTACGACTGCTAAATAAGCCACCATGGGGCCAAAGAAAGTTCCGAGTGCCAGCCCTTTGATAAAGAAGGCGAGAAACACGATAGAATTCAAGAACTCATAGCAAAGTATGAAAGTGGAATGAGTTGCAAAATTTTGTGGAGAAATATCACCGTAACAAAGCTGTCCCATTTTAGGCAAATCTCAAAGAGACGCCAGAAACAGATCCCTCACAGGGGTCCAGTGACTCTCAAGCTGTCCTAGTGCCAGTAAAGGCAAAGAAGGGAAGTAACCCCAGATAGGGCCTTGATACCTGAAGTCCTTATGGAAGGGGATTTCCCTTCCAAACAATAACCTCTCCTCCTCCCTCTCCCCTCCTCGCCATCTTCTATACGCCAAAAAGAGTCTTCAATAAAGGTAAAAGTGATGTTAAATGTTCATTTGTCCATTTCATTAGTCATTTATATTTATTTCTCATTGTTTTCTGTATGTAAAACTATAATTATTCTCTATAAAATGTATTTTTTGTTAATATTTTTGGGTGTCTGGAACGGATTAATTGGATTTACATTATTTCTTATGGGAAATATTGCTTCAGTTTTCGTACGAATCGGTTTTCGTCAAACTTTTTTGGAACGAATTAATCATGAAAACCGAGGTTTCACTGTATAATTATTGTGTATTTTGGTTAGGTTTTTATGATATTATGTATGTGATTTCCCTATAGTGGTATACTACTAGTTAGAGTGTTGGTTACTCATTCATTGACCTGCCGACCTCCCGCTGGTCACGTGATCATACCTGACCTCAGATCACCGTTGTCTAGTGGAACCCTCTCTTGTACTCCCTTGCATGAGAACACCTCTAAGGTGCTAGCAGTCTCTAATCTTCTTGTGATCCCTTGCATGGGAACATTAGTGCAACTTATTGTACGGATATATTACCTTGATAAGAGCTGTCAGAGACGTACTGATTATTTTATACGTCCTATAAGGATTGTCGATATGTACAATGGGGATTTATACATTCCCGGTGAATCATTGTGACTGTGACAATATATGTATATATATATATATATATATATATATATATATATATATATATATATATATATATATATATATATATATATATATATATATATTTTTTTTATTAACACATCGGCCGATTCCCACCAAGGCAGGGTGGCCCGAAAAGAAAAACTTTCATCATCATTCACTCCATCACTGTCTTGCCAGAAGGGTGCTTTACACTACAGTTATAAAACTGCAACATTAACACCCCTCCTTTAGAGTGCCGGCACTGTACTTCCCATCTCCAGAACTCAAGTCCGGCCTGCCGGTTTCCCTGAATCCCTTCATAAATGTTACTTTGCTCACACTCCAACAGCACGTCAAGTATTAAAAACCATATGCCTCCATTCACTCCTATCAAATACGCTCACACATGCTTGCTGGAAGTCCAAGCCCCTCGCACACAAAACTTCCTTTACCCCCTCCCTCCAACCTTTCCTAGGCCGACCCCTACCCCGCCTTCCCTCCACTACAGATTTATACACTCTCGAAGTCACTCTGTCTCGTTCCATTCTCTCTACATGTCCAAACCACCTCAACAACCCCTCCTCAGCTCTCTGGACAATCGTTTTGGTAATCCCGCACCTCCTCCTAATTTCCAAACTCCGAATTCTCTGCATTATATTCACACCACACATTGACCTCAGACATGACATCTCCACTGCCTCCAGCCTTCTCCTGTGTGGAAGAGCCAGTTGTGGGTGTAGGGGAAGTTCGTGAGGCAGTGGGTAGAATGAAAGGGGGTAAGGCAGCTGGGATTGATGGGATAAAGATAGAAATGTTAAAAGCAGGTGGGGATATAATTTTGGAGTGGTTGGTGCTATTATTTAATAAATGTATGGAAGAGGGTAAGGTACCTAGGGATTGGCAGAGAGCGTGTATTGTTCCTTTGTATAAAGGCAAAGGGGACAAAAGAGAGTGCAAAAATTATAGGGGAATAAGTCTGTTGAGTGTACCTGGTAAAGTGTATGGTAGAGTTATTATTGAAAGAATTAAGAGTAAAACAGAAAGCAGGATAGCAGATGAACAAGGGGCTTTAGGAAAGGTAGGGGTGTGTAGACCAAGTGTTTACAGTGAAACATATAGGTGAACAGTATTTGGATAAGGGTAAAGATGTTTTTGTGGCATTTATGGATTTGGAAAAGGCGTATGATAGGGTAGATAGGGGGCAATGTGGCAGATGTTGCAGGTGTATGGAATAGGAGGAAGGTTACTGAAAGCAGTGAAGATTTTTATGAGGATAGTGAGGCTCAGGTTAGAGTGTGTAGGAGAGAAGGGGACTAT
>WNWK01007736.1:72500-91089 GCA_009830355.1 Cherax destructor
GAAACAGTGAAATACTGACTTTGATTAAGAGGATGGACTGTCTGGTAGCACCAGATTGTGACCTGGATGAAGGAATGTTATTGACGACATTGTACCTCTCTTCACTTGTCGATGAGCATTATCTCTCTGCGAATAAATCATTAACAGAGAGAGAGAGACAGAGACAGAGAATCAGAGAAAAAGACAGAACGAGCACATTGGAATTACAACCTCCAGCTGACCTTTCTATCTCGAGGCTACATGCTAAGATGAATCAAAGATGCTGCTTCCTCAGTTTTTGTCTGGACTCTGATGCCTCCCACTATAACAACATTCACTGAAGATAAGACACTAGTGCTGAGTCAGTTTATAATGGGACACCATTCTGCTCCGCGTAGATCTCCGTCGTTATCATTGACTTTATTAAGGAAGATGCCAACAAGAAGGGTAATACAAAACACTTATTGTAGAGCAAGTCTTTATTAAGACATTTCCCTCATAAGGAACATTCAAGTTTATAAAAAGTCACCTTCAGTGAAATGTTATGAATTAAAAATACACGACTTTCTGTAACCTGAGAAAGTTATTTAACCTGTTGTTCTTTATAGTACCATGTTGAGTAGTTTTTGAAAATCGAATAATACGCAGGTGGAGATGTAAGGGTCCCAGTCTCACAAGGCGTTAAATAAATTCTCCAGTCAGGATGTTTTTTGCAAAAATTCATGTTGAATGTTAAGATGATTTTTTTCTCAAAATGTTAGGGGTGTTGTCCTTATTGATGTCTATCACGTTATGGAAAAAAACGCAAAAGGAAAAGAAAATACGTTAATAAAATAAAAGAAAGGTGTCAAGCATGATGGAAATATTGTATTACAAAATAAAACTGAAAAAAAAAAAGAAGTCCAAAGGCAACAATTATTCAGCAGCCTTGAGGAAGCACAGAGTAAACAAGGGAAACCTGACAGTACATTAAAGAATAAACACATGCTTCATTACAATATATTCTCCTGCACTGGAATGTTCCGTTCTAGAGACAGAGAAGAATGTAGCCATAGACATGTCGACTTCTGGGCATCAGTCGATGTTCAGACGAAGTATTAAGAGAACGTATTGTCAGCAACATATAGTCGATGGTACGAAGCCAGCTCAGG
The DNA here is from genome assembly GCA_009830355.1 of Cherax destructor. Taxonomy (NCBI): domain Eukaryota; kingdom Metazoa; phylum Arthropoda; class Malacostraca; order Decapoda; family Parastacidae; genus Cherax; species Cherax destructor. Next base: position 73,631 of record WNWK01007736.1, read on the forward strand.
CTGGCAGGGGTGACAGGACGCACTCAGTATCTGTGAAGGAGAGAAACATGCTTGATCCAATTAGCCACTGTCCAAGACATGGTACAATAAGCAATGGTCTAATCTCCAGTGGTCTAATAACAGCTCCGTCGTTCCCTCTGGCCGAAAGAGACCAACATCAGCCGACGGGGCTGAAATAACACAGTGAATTAAACTTACATAATTCTCGAAAAAGAAAAAAACAGGACTGCGGGTACTTTACTGTTAAGTAGCAACAGGCTGTGAGGTCATTACTAGAATAATTTCCTAAGTAGTACATATAACAAAATGAACTTATAAAATTCAGCAAATCCGAAAACCCAGGTGGGTAGGTGAAGTGACTCCGAACATCGAGAAATCAAAGTAAACATGAAGAGAAAAAAAATGAAGTAAAAGTCAGAGAGACTCGAAAATACAAGTGGAAAAAAATAGAAATAGTGGAAGAATTGAGGAAAAGGTGGCGCTGAGAGCAGCGACCTACAGAGAACGGAAATAGAAAGGCTCAACCAGAGAGGCACTCGAACATATAACCACTCTACTAGGACAGACTTTCCCTTGCAATCACTTACAATATTTTACCCAGTATTAATGTCCAGTTGACAAGGCTGCAGTTCGGTGCATATGTGGTGTCCCTTTTTTAAATAATTGGCTTGGCTTGCTAGGTTTAAAGCCCATCGACTGCTCAAGAGGATCATTAGGGCTGCATTTCACTTATACACCATCAGTCAATAATATTTTAATCTTCAAAATAGAGATTAAACTCCCAGTGTGTATACAGAGAGTGATATACACTTCTCGGTGTATATATCCTGGTCTTTTTACCTTGGGTGACACTTGGTAGTTTCTAATCATCTAGCATTTTGCACTTTTCTCATGATTTGTTAAATATATTACTAATATATGCGGCAGGTGGAGGAGGCAATAAGAGAGGATGAGGAAAAAGACTTGATATGACGTAAAGGTTTATTATAAGAAAGTTTCGTTCATGGAGAGGTCTGTCACAACCTGATAAAGCAATCTTGGAATCAAATGTTGTTTTAATCAAACCTCGCTCTGTTTTATGCGTCTTCGGTGGTAAAACATATTTCACGTTATGTATTTTTTTCTGGTTTACTGAAAATGAATGTGATCATAATAACAGTCGACTGGCTAAAGGAAATTGTATGATTTTTTTTAACAATTACGCATCGTGGTTATAAGAAACTGTATGTATGGTTTAAACAATTACGCATTGTTGGTTTAAATCAATAGGCTTTTCCCTGTACAGTTTATTTTTCCCCTCTTCCCACACCTGGTCAGAGATAACAGCAACCGGCCCGAGTCAATACCATTATAAATAAAGACAATTTGCAATCTTAAGCATCATTTCCGTATTCAGTGACCCCAAAATTAAGAAAGAATGACTAGTTTTATTACCGAGTCAATTTTTGCTGAAGGCTGGTAGTGTGATCTAGTGCGCTGTGTTGGGTCTTGTGATGTGATCTAGTGCGCTGTGTTGGGTCTTGTGATGTGATCTAGTGCGCTGTGTTGGGTCTTGTGATGTGATCTAGTGCGCTGTGTTGGGTCTTGTGATGTGATCTAGTGCGCTGTGTTGGGTCTTGTGATGTGATCTAGTGCGCTGTGTTGGGTCTTGTGATGTGATCTAGTGCGCTGTGTTGGGTCTTGTGATTTTCTTAATCTTCTGGCGGGTAGTTCATCACATGATCTTGATTTTGTTTAGATTTGTTTGTTTACATTTATTGTGTCAAATTGCTGTTTTCACAGAGAGAAAGAGAGAGCATTCACAAGTAAACCACAATTCTAAAAAAAAAAGGAAACTCTGAACGACGTTTTGAACAATCAGGCTATTACTAAACCGTAATAACATGATTGAAAAAAAGTTACAGCCAATTGGTCCAGTGGTTAACACACTAGCTTGTTAGTTTTGGGACTTGTCGTGTATTCGAGTCCCATTATTTCGTGATTTATATCAAGACGCGAGTGGTCCAGGACCGGAATGGCGACTAAAATATATATCAATTTTAAATCGAGGGAGATTGTAAGGGAGTGAGGGTTAAGGGAGAGAGGTGAACTAAAACTCCATAAGAAAGTTATTTTATATATGCAAGATAAGTCATTAGGTCGGTCAACTGTGTGTTAGTTACCATTTTGTCCTGTGCACATGTCGATTAGACACTAGGCCTGTTGTATGTATGTGTGTGTGTGTGTGTGTAACGAAACACTTCGAAATGTTTCGGCCCCGCCGGGAATTGAACCCGGGCCCTCCGTGCGTGAAGCAAGAGCGCTAGCCACCATGCCATCGGGGCGTGTACAGTCAAAGGGTGTGTGTGTGTGTGTGTGTGTGTACTCACCTAATTGTACTCACCTAATTGTGGTTGCAGGGGTCGAGACTCAGCTCCTGGCCCCGCCTCTGCACTGTCCGCTACTGGGTCTCTGCTCTCCCTGCTCCGTGAGCTTTATCATACCTTGTCTTAAAACTATGTATGGTTCCCGCCTCCACTATATCGTTCGCTAAACTATTCCACTTCCTGACTACTCTATGGCTGAAGAATTGCTTCCTAACATCCCTCTGACTCATCTGAGTCTTCAGCTTCCAGTTGTGTCCCCTTGTTCTGTGTTTCCTCTGGAACATCTGTCTATTACTGTGTTAGTTACCATTTGTCCTAGGCACGTCAATAGACACTAGGCCTGTTGTATGTATGTGTGGAAACACTAATGTTTGCCACGATAACCCGGCCCTCGGGGAGCAAGGCTTTACCACTGCCGGGCGTTGGTGTGTGTGTGTGTGTGTGTGTGTCATTCTCATACTGTCGTTGGGCCTCCCTTCTTACCTGTGCATATTCGTTTCTGGCTCTACGACTGCTCTCCTTATTCTCCTGGGTCCATTGCCTTCTATACTTCTTCCATTCCGTAGCACTCTTGGTTTTGTCCTCCCTGCACCTTTGGGTGAACCACGGGCTCATCCTGGCGCGCGCGTGTGTGTGTGTGTACTCACCTATTTGTACTCACCTATTTGTGGTTGCAGGGGTCGATTCATAGCTCCTGGCCCCGCCTCTTCACTGATTGCTACTAGGTCCTCTTTCTCCTTGCTCCATGAGCTTTATCAAACCTCGTCTTAAAACTATGTATGGTTCCTGCCTCCACTACGTCACTTTCTAGGCTATTTCCTTCCTGACAACTCTATGACTGAAGAAATACTTCCTAACATCCCTTTGACTCATAGGAGTCTTCAACTTCCAATTGTGACCCTTTGTTTCTGTGTCCCCTCTCTGGAACATCTTGTCTCTGTCCACCTTATCTATTCCTAGCAGTATTTTATATGTCGTTATCATGTCTCCCCTAACCCTCCTGTCCTCTAGTGTCGTCAGGCCGATTTCCCTTAACCTTTCTTCGTAGGACAATCCCCTTAGCTCTGGGACTAGTCTTGTTGCAAACCTTTGCACTTTCTCTAATTTCTTAACGTGCTTGACCAGGTGTGTGTGTGTGTGTGTGTGTGTGAGTGTGTGTGTGTGTGTGTGTGTGTGTGTGTGTGAGTGTGTGTGTGTGTGTGTGTGTGTGTGTGTGATGTGTGTGTGTGTGTGTGTGTGTGTGTGTGTGTGTGTATGTGTGTGTGTGTGTGTGTGCGTGTGTGTGTGTGCGGACAACACTATCGCTTACACAAGTCATCTCCCCAGAGCTTAGTAAAGGCTGGGTGGTTCGGATCAATGGCTTTGGTGCAGCCACAGCAAGATAATTCCAGTAGAAATTCCCCCAAGAAATAGGAACCACAGTCTATCAAACGAATATCGATAGCACAGCCTCCTTTCTCTCTCTCTCTACATCCCTTCCTCTTGCTTCTCCTCCGCTTCTACATCTACCGACCAAACCCGTGTGTTCTCCCATCACTATGGATGATAAAATACGACTGTATGTAACAATCATACTGCATGAGGTAGTAATACTTTAGTGATGTACCCAATTTTGCTTAATATAAAAAATAAATCACATATCTCGCTTCCTTCCTCCAACACCCCCTCCAATTTCTTCCCTTAATCATCTTTCCCAGAGGTTCAACTCCGGTAACTTTTTTGTTTATGCTTTCCAACTCCCGCGATGCTCATTTGTTCATTGACACACTTGTCTTTGATCCTCTTTCCCGTGATCCCATAACTTCCCAGGGAACTGAACACCCCTCCACCCTCTCCCGTCCCCTAACATATTACATACACTACGCATGTTTCCCCCATTATATATTTTTTCAGCAATAAATCATTATCCTCCCGGAGCTCCCGATAGGGCAAACGACTAGAGAGCGCGATAATTGTATATGTGAGACCTCTCCCCACGGTCCCACCGTCACGGCAACCCCCTTCACCCGTCTACGTACATCCACAATTCCATCCATCTTCATCCACGTTCTCCCTGCCCCCCTTCCCTCCTGCGTCCTGCCCCCACCCACTCTCAGTCTCTGAGAATGTAAGGTAAGATGTAAAATCGAGTTTATTGGAGAAATATAAGCACATCAGCACGAGACACGGAGTGGTGGGCTGGCGGGGAAGAACAGGTGGCTTTGTGAATCAAGACTTTCATTTTTTTTTTTTTGCCTTTTCGCTGCCGCACCAGAGAATAAGGAAGAGGAGGGAGGTAGCAAGAGGTGAGGAAGAACGGCAGATATATGAAAGAACAGAACCGTACTATTCAGCAAACTAAGGACTGACATGTCAGAACTATTATCATCATTATTATTATTATTATTATTATTATTATTATTATTATTATTATTATTATTATTATTATTATTATTATTATTAATAATAATAATAATAATAATAATAATAATATTATTATTATTATTATTATTATTATTATTATTATTATTATTATTATTATTATTATTATTATAATAATAATAATAATTATTATTATTATTATTATTACTATATTATTATTATTATTATTATTATTATTATTATTATTATTATTATTATAATTATTGTTATTCATGTGATACCTCTCCTAGGTAACGAGAGGCAATCAAGTTATACGCTAGGAGAGGGTAGCTTAATTTCATTGGATCAAGAGCCTTACACGAGCACCAATGCACTCCTGTCAACGGGATGAGAAAGACAGGAAGAGAGAGCTAACAGCCTCGCATGACACAGAAGGACAGAGAGGAGGAGGATAAAAGAAGAGGATGACAATGTAATACTCACTCGGCTCAAGGAGTTGTTCAGGCTCAGTCCTCCGTCTGCTAACTGTGGCCAGGGTCTCTGGCCAGTCAGATCAGAGCCTATGACCTGACTGGCCAGGTCTATGACCAGTTCAATGCAAAATTGTGAAAACGAAAACAACGACAGACGGTTAGGCCTAAGTGAGGCTGTTTACTCCACATGGGGGAGGGGGGAGTTTCTTGATCCAAGGAATTGGAGCCACCTTTTCCCTCCTTGGATCAAACTAAAACAATGTTTGTGAAGAACGCGAAAAAAAAATGATCCAAAATGATTTTATATGAACATTTTCTATCAACTACAAGGAAAAATATGTTTCATATTTATTAAATCTATTTCATATGTTTTTAAATAGTTTAAGTTTTTTAATCTGTTTCATAGGTTATTAAATATTTCAAGGTGTATTTCATAGGTTTTTAAATATTTCAAGGTTTTTAAATCTATTTCATAGCTTTTTAAGTATTTTGTAGGATTTTAAATCTATTTCATTAGTTTTAAAATGTTTCAAAATATACTTAAAGCTATCCTATGTCTTGTTTTAATATATTTTATGTTTTTTAAACATTTCATAACTATTAAATCTATTTCATGCTTTATAATATTTTATTTATTTTTAAATTTATTTTATTATTTTTAAAATCAATTTCATCAGTTTTAAATCTATTTCATATTTTAATTATTTCATTGGCTTTTAAATATATATAATTTGAAAATCTATTTCATGTGCCTTAGAATATATTAATATATTGCTAAATCTATTTCAGGGATATATACACTTTTCGGTGTATGTCTCTGTATACGCTGTGAAGTTTACTTTAATCCCAATTTTAGGGATGAAAAGTACAGGTTACATGCAGATTCAATGATCCACTTACATAAATATTTTTTTTTCAAATACTCTTTTTTTTTAATCTAGCTCATATGCATTATATCTATTTATTATGAATTTAATTATGTTTAATGTGATATTATTCTAATATCTAACTCTATTTTGTGTGTTAATCTGTTTTAGTGACTTTTATTTTTTTATTTTTTTTTCTAAATCTATTTCAATTCCTAAATCTATTTCAGATCTAAATAAATTTTACTTTATATTAAATCCATTTATATGCACTTAAGTCTGTTTCATATAGGTTTAATCTAGTTCATATGCTTTTTAATATCTATTTCATGTTTGCCAGCTGAAAATTTATATCTTTTTGGGTTGAAATTGCTTCCTATAATTTTAAAACCATTGTTGCATACTGCGTTCCAGTGTATATTTTTACGGCATTTGCCAAAATTAGGAATGTGGTGTCCTTTGAGATAGTGGAAAAAAGTTTGCAATTAGTGTATTAATGTTTATATTAGGATGAATACACGTGGTTTTGGCTTTAGTTACACATGTAGGAGTGCCAGTGCCAGTGTTGGTATGTGGGTATTTCTTTCTTGTCTGTTTTTTTTTCTTTGGCATGTTAACCTTGCCCTGGGTCAGTACTCGCTCTGCCTTAAACTCCAATACTCAAAGAAGTAAGATATTTATTTCCTTTGTTAATATTTTTTTATTAAGGTGTTTTTAATCTGTTATTTTCTATGTACTTATATTTGGTTACTGTTTTGTCACCCATTTCTTTACGGCTTTCATTATTATTTATTTCAAAAAGAGACCTTTTGTTATTTTATCTGGTCCTCCCCCTTAGCCCTAAAAATTTGGGTTGGGTCAACAAACCCAATGATGTGACTTAATAGATTATGCTACAGTGAATGTGAAGAGGTCCATCACATAGTTGCCTATGAAGACCAGTACTGACTGTCTTCATTCTTACACCATCAGTAAGTACCATCTTCACCAGTGAGCCTTATACCAACCTCATCAGTACTACAACCACATTAACACTAGAGAGTGTCAGTGTCTGTCACAAGCTTCACTTACTAGCAGCTGGAGACTTACAGCCCCCGGTAACCTAGTGGGTAAAGCTCTCGCTTCACGCACGGAGGGGCCGGGTTCAATTCCCGGTGGGGCAGAAACATTTCGAAGTGTTTCCTTACACACACACACACACACACACACACACACACATACATATGTATAGTGTGCAAAGTCCTGGAGAAAATCATCAGGATAAGAATGGTGGAGCACCTCGAGCTGAACAGGATAATAAACACCAGACAGCACGGATTCCGGGAAGGCAAATCCTGTGTAACAAACCTCCTAGAGTTCTATGATAAAGTAACAGAGGTAAGGCAAGAGAGAGAAGGGTGGGTTGATTGCATTTTCCTGGACTGCAGGAAGGCCTTCGACACAGTTCCTCACATGAGATTAATAAAGAAGTTGGAAGAACAAGCATGTATAACAGGAAGGGCACTGGAATGGATCAGGGAATACCTCACAGGGAGGCAACAACGGGTCATGGTGCGTGATGAGGTATCACAGTGGGCGCCTGTGACGAGCGGCGTACCGCAGGGGTCAGTCCTAGGACCAGTGTTATTCTTAGTATATGTAAACGACATGACGGATGGGATAGACTCAGAAGTGTCTCTGTTCGCAGATGATGTGAAATTAATGAGGAGAATCACATCGGAAAAGGACCAAGCAGGACTTCAAACAGACCTGGACAAGCTTGACATCTGGTCTAGCAACTGGCTTCTCGAATTCAATCCCACCAAATGCAAAGTCATGAAGATCGGAGAAGGACAAAGAAGACCGCTGACAGAGTACATGCTAGGTGGACAAGGGCTACAAACCTCGGCAAAGGAGAAAGACCTTGGGGTGAGTATAACGCCAAGTACGTCTCCGGAGGCACACATCAACCAGATAACTGCGGCAGCATAGGCGACTGGCAAACCTAAGATTAGCGTTCCGTTACCTAAACAAGGAATCGTTCAAGACACTATACACCGTGTACGTCAGGCCCATACTAGAATATGCAGCACCAGTCTGGAACCCACACCTGGTCAAGCACGTAAAGAAACTAGAGAAAGTGCAAAGGTTTGCGACAAGGCTAGTTCCACAACTCAGGGGTCTGTCCTATGAAGAAAGGTTGAGGGAAATAGGACTAACAACACTGGAGGAGAGAAGGGTCAGAGGAGACATGATAACGACATACAAAATACTGCGGGGAATCGACAAGGTAGACAGGGACAGGATGTTCCAGAGAGGGAACACAGAAACAAGGGGACACAACTGGAAGCTGAAGACTCAGATGAGTCAAAGGGATGTTAGGAAGCATTTCTTCAGCCACAGAGTAGTCAGGAAGTGGAATAGTCTAGAGAAAGATATAGTGGAGGCAGGAACCATACATAGTTTTAAGACGAGGTATGATAAAGCTCATGGAGCAGGGAGAGCAGAGACCCAGTAACGGACAGTGAAGAGGCGGGGCCAGGAGCTGAGTCTCGACCCCTGCAACCACAATTAGGTGAGTACAATTAGGTGAGTACACACACACACACACACACACACACATATATATATATATATATATATATATATATATATATATATATATATATATATATATATATATATATATATATATATATATATATATATATATATATATATATATATATATATATATAAAAACATGTACATATATTCGGCCTAGGAAAGGTTGGAGGGAGGGGGTAAAGGAGGTTTTGTGTGAGAGGGGCTTTGACTTCCAGCAAGAATGCATGAGCGTGTTAGGAGCGAATGGAGACAAATGGGTTTAAGGACTTGACGTGTTGTTGGAGTGTGAGCAAGGTAATATTTATGAAGGGATTAGGGGAAACCGGAAGGCCGGACTTGAGTCCTGGAGATGGGAAGTACAGCGTCTGCACTTTTAAGGAGGGGTGTTAATTTTGCAGTTTTATAACAGTAGTGTAAGCACGCCTCTGGCAAGACAGTGATGGAGTGAATGATGAAAGTTTTTCTTTATCGGGCCACCCTGCCTTGGCGGGAGAAGGCCAATGTGTGAAAAAACTCATCATACAAACCAAGGGTGGCCAGCTTCCTCTTTCAGAGACTCAGTGATGCGATCCAGACTGGAAATACCTGCAGCATTCTGGGCACGTGGCCCACTGCCGGGGAGCTGGACGAAGTATTCGATATGTAGCTGTGAGATGTTATCTATGTTGTTCTACTCCCTATTATATTTTAGCCAATGTATTTTCTCAACGCATTTTGTCTTTAAATAAAGAATATATAGAATATAGGGAGAGGTAAGAGAAAACAGTATTCAAACAGCTTCAGGGAGAACCTTGAGTTTTTCCTGAAGCAAGTTTATTCTTATCTCTGAGGATGAGGCTCCCCAACACAGTTCCAGAGGTGGTAGCTCCCTATATTATATATATATATATATATATATATATATATATATATATATATATATATATATTTATATATATATATATATATATATATATTTATATATATATATATATATATATATATATAATATATATATATATATATATATATATGAAGACAACACTATGAAAAATAGAGAATTCAGGCTTTCGATACTCATTATCAAGGAACTATGAAGTTCCTTGATAATGTGAGTAGTCACGAAAGCGCTTGGAATTCCTCTATTTTTCATAGTGGTTGTCTTGCATATTCTGATATCACCTGATTACTGTGATCTTTTGCATATATATATATATATATATATCGTTTAGAGATATTTTTTTTCATTTATATTCATGTAAAAATTAATAATTTTGTACCAAAAGAACTTTAGAAAACTTACCTAACCTTATTATGACAAACGCAATTTAATTTAGCCCAATCCAGCTAAATATAATTTACATAAGTTTTCAATAACTTAATAATAAACAAACACAAAGAAACATTTTTTTCTTTAGGTTCAGAATGATTTTTGTGAAATTATTGCATACACAAATTTTAGCTTGCCTTATTCGGCAAGAAGAGCGTTGCTATTTAACCCAAAATCGTAAGTTTTACTTATTCGACTCGACATATATATATAATATATATATATATATATATATATATATATATATATATATATATATATATATATATATATATATATATATATATATATATATATATATATATATATATATATATAATAGACATCGACAACAGGCCTACATGTAATAGATTCACCACCCTCAAAAATACTTTAATCCGTAAAATAAACATTAATCTCTAAGCAAAGATACTGCTAAGATACATACTATACACCACTCGGTCTACGTATCCTTGTACGATTATTATTATTGTTAATATTTGTTGAATAAATTAATTTTATTAACTTTAATTATTATTATTATATATTTTTTATTTATATTTTTAAGATAAAGAAAAATAATAATAATGACAATCTTGAGAGACCACAATGTTGGAGGCTTGGTATTAGGCCCAGGAAGAAACACTGTAGTAACAGAAAGGTAAAAAACTCAGTTTATCTCTATAAATACACTGTAAATATTACAAGGAAACGAAGAGAATAATAAATGTGAAATCTTTGAAAAAATGTGGAACCCAGGGAAGAAGAAAGATTTTGATAACAGAGAAAGAGAGAGACAGACGGACACAGAGAGGCACAAAACTAAAGATGCAGAAGAGATTGAAAAGGTAAGAAATAATGAAAGCAGGTAGAGGGTAGCAGAGCGTGTATGTAGCGAGAGAGGGAGATAATGCAGCAAAGAGGGGAGAAAGGAAGAGAAGGAGATAAAAAGCCCAGATGGCAGTGAGGCGAGCTGAACGAAAAGCAACAGTAATGGGGGAAGAGTAAAGGAAATGGAATACGGAGCATAAAATTGGGAAGAGGGAAGGGAGACAATAAGTTCGAGACACGGAGAGCTAAGCAGCAGGCAAGGGAGAACACCATGCCAGATTCATGTAATATACATATATACACACACACACACACACACACACACACACACACACACACACACACACACACATATATATATATATATATATATATATATATATATATATATATATATATATATATATATATATATATATATATATATATATATATGTTTTGTGTGTGTGTGTGTGTGTTGTGATGTGTTAGATGTATGTATGTATATATATTAAAAGTTGAAGTTTTTAAAAAAATGTTTTTGATAGACATATTTTTTCATTGACAATAATATAAAAAACTTTTTTTAACCAAACTTAACTTAGAAACCTCACCTAACCTAGCTTGAATTTACGCATTTGTTAAAGCCAATAATTACTAAATATATCATATATCAATTTAAATTTATTTAATAATGCTTAAAAATGTATGAAATGCATATATTTTATGTTCAGATTGATTGGGTTTATATATATATATATATATATATATATATATATATATATATATATATATATTATTAACACATCGGCCGTTTCCCACCAAGGTAGGGTGGCCCGAAAAAGAAAAACTTTCACCATCATTCATTACATCACTGTCTTGCCAGAGGCGTGCTTACACTACAGTTATAAAAATGCAACATTAACACCTCTCCTTCAGAGTGCAGACACTGTACTTCCCATCTCCAGGACTCAAGTCCGGCCTGCCGGTTTCCCTGAATCCCTTCATAAATATTACCCTGCTCATACTACAACAGCACGTCAAGTCCTAAAAACCATTTGTCTCCATTCGCTCCTATCTAACACGCTCACGCACGCTTGCTGTAAGTGAAAGCCCCTCACACACAAAACCTCCTTTACACCTCCCTCCAACCTTTCCTAAGCCTACCCCTACCCCGCCTTCCCTCCATTACAGATTTATACACTCTCGAAGTCATTCTGTTTTGTTCCATCCTCTCTACATGTCCGAACCACCTCAACAACCCCTCCTCAGTCCTCTGGATAATAGTTTTGGTTATCCCACACCTCCTAATTTCCAGACTACGAATTCTCTGCATTATACTCACACCACATATTGCCCTCAGACATGACATCTCCACTGCCTCCAGCCTTCTCCTTGTTGCAACATTCACCACCCATGCTTCACACCCATATAAGAGCGTTGGTATAACTATACTCTCATACAGTCCCTCTCTTTCCTTCCGCAGACAAAGTTCTTTGTCTCCACAGACTCCTCAGTGCACCACTCACCTTTTTCCCTCGTCAATTCTATGATTCACCTCATCTTTCATAGACCCATCTGCTGACACGTCCACTCCTAAATATCTGAAGAAATTCACTTCCTCCATACTCTCTCCCTCCAATCTGATATCCAATCTTTTGTTACCCAATTTTTTTGTTATCCTCATCACTTTACTCTTTCCTATATTCACTTTTAATTTTCTTGGTTTACGTACCATACAAAACTTATCCACCAATCTCTGCAACTTCTCTTCAGAATCTCCCAAAAGCACAGTGTCATCAGCAAAGAGCAACTGTGTCAACTCCCACACTGTATTAGATTCTTTATCTTTTAACCCCACATCTCTTGCCAACACCCAAGCATTCACTTCTCTTACAACCCCATCTATAAATATATTGAACAACCATGGTGACATCACACATCCTTGTCTAAGGCCTACTTTTACTGGGAAATAATCTCCACCACGCGCCATAACCAGACTGGTGTAAGATTAATATGTAAACACCTGCGTCTGTGGCCACATTGGGGACAATGTTATCTTCCTATGGTGTATAGAAATGTACCTAGTTAGATGAATCCTATCAGGCCGGTATGGTCCAGTACATAACACACTATGGCATGCTAGTTTTAGGACCGGTTGTCATGGGTTCAAATATCCCTCCATTCCTTAATTTGCTTGCAACCTAGGTATTATTTCCCGAGTCCTGAAAGGCCACGTAGAATATCAGGAATCAAAAATATAAAGATCAAATTTCTGGACACAAGCAACTCCCTTTCTCCGAAATTGTGGCAAATATACAGGAAAAGATCTCTAAAAAGAATATTAAGCAGTCCCGTGGAAATCGTCAGTCAAATTCCTGAATGAATATATGACTAATGTCTTCCTTTATTATAGACAAAACAATCACGTGAGAAATGAGTCAAAGCTATCAAAAAAAATAGCCAGATTACTTTTAAAATTACAAGTCAAATGCACTTGAAAATTATAAGGCAGGACCCAAGTAGATCTTAAGCCAGTATTTTCAGACCACAAGCCTAAATCGCGACTGTAGTTTGGCGCTTACTTGTTATATAATAATAAGAGGCCAGGCACAGAAATATACGCGTGTAAATCTAATGTTCCTTTCCAGGAAGGTGCCCTTGAAGGGCTCTTGGTGCAAGGAATGGGAAGTACCCAAGTCCTCCTTCGGCTTACACCTGATTTCCTCCTTATTCCCCTGGCGCTGTATGACCCTTGCGGGGCTACCGCTTCCCTGTCAATATTATAATAATCTGTCTCGCAAGTTTCACATACCTTTTATTAAGCTGTGTAGTTATATATATCTTGAATCAAACATGATGGCCCTCCAGTCTCCAGGTGTTCTATGACCCCAACGGTTTTAGTGCTTCCCCAAATGTAATAATAATAATAATAATCATAACAATAATAATAATAATAAATAAAATAACAAGAATAATAACAATAACATATCTTGTTCTGTCATACCTAATTTCGAAACCATGCAGTGAGTATTGTCCCTTCCTCCCCTTAACCTGGAATCTTTGCGTATTTCGCATCTCTGCACCTTGCAGTGGCAGCGTAACCGTGTTCTAGTTGGCAATATGCAGTTTCAAACTAAAAATACTTTTTCTTGATGTTTCTAAGGTCTCTTGAAGTATTTACTGGTCAACTATATCACCTCATTCAGGTCACCTCGCGTGTCAGTCTGTCTCTCATTTTTATATTCCTAAGTATCTTGAACGTCGTGACTATATCTCCTCAGATCGCTTGCCAGTCTGTCTCTCATTTCTATATTCCTAAATATCTTGAACGTCATGACTATATCCCTTCAGACCCCGTGCCAAACAATTTATCTTTCTATCATGCTTTCCCCTTGTATCTTGTAAACCGTAACTATGTCTCCTCAGATCCTGTGTGTTGCGCAAGGGTTGAAGGAGTGTGGTGCTCCGGGCTGCTCCTCAGAGACATCCTTTCATCCCTGCCATAAAGAAGGTCGCTGGAGCGAGGAAGTCGTCTTGGAAGTTATGCTGAGCATCTGGCAAAATAACCCGCACTCTAGCGGCGCAAAGTTTGTAAAAGTGGAGAAGTTCTGGGAGAAAAAATTAAAAGGGCTTGTAAGAAGGGTACGCCATAATCCTGAGTGACAATCGGATTCACAGTGAGTCTCAGTGACAGATGCAGCAGCGTCGCTCCAGCGAGAAGCTCCACAACTTACAAGCTTCAAGTTGCCTTAGGTGAAGAGACGTGTCCACAGGTAACCTCTTTCAGAGGCTTCCTTTGCTGACGATTTTGTGTGTGTGTGTGTGTGTGTGTGTGTGTGTGACTTTGTGTGTGTGTGTGTGTGTGTGTGTGTTACTATTTTGTCCTAGGCACATGTCGATTAGACACTAGGCCTGTTGTATGTGTGTGTGTGTGTGTAACGAAACACTTCGAAATGTTTCGGCCCCGCCGGGAATTGAACCCGGGCCCTCCGTGCGTGAAGCAAGAGCTCTAGCCACCATGCCATCGGGGCGTGTGTGTGTGTATGTGTGTGTGTGTGTGTGTGTGTGTGTGTGTGTGCTTACTCAACAAGTTTTCCTTACAAGGGTCATTTACAGCATCTGATCCCGCCTCTTAATTAAATCTTATCGACAGGATTTTCTGATTCCTGGCCCGATCATGTCTACTCTTGAAGCTGTGTATAAGGTCTACCTCCGCTACCTCTCCTAGTGCATTCCACTAACCACCTTGAAAGTGAAGATTTCTAATGTCCCTATGACTCTTCTGTTACTGTAGCTTTTTGTGTTCAAATGTTCCCTTTTCTCGTATCCCTAACCCCAAGACTTTATACACTTCTCTGAGTATTTTGTATGTCATGATCATGTCCCGCCTGGCCTTCTTCTCTTTTAGTGTTGTTACGTTCAGGTCTGTAAGTCTCTCTGTAGTTCATTCATTTCCCTCTGTTATTGCACAAGTCTTGTTGCAAACCCATGGATCGTAATTTTGTTTTCAGGGGAGAGAGAGAGGGAGAAAGAAAGAGAGAGAGAGAGAGAGAGAGAAAACAAGAGGAAGAGGAAGAGGAAGACAAGCAAGATGAAATATTTCGAGCCCCAGTGATAGGTTGGCTGGGCTGGGAGGAGAGGAGGCCGGCACGCTCGCTACATCAAGCTTAAAAGGCAGACTCTCTCAAAAGTGAGCAATTTTACCCACTAGCGGCATGGCCTGATGGTCTCGCCAGGGAAAGAACACATTCTGGGGACATTTTGTCGAGATGGGACATTTTGGCGGACATATTGGGGCACATTCTATTTAAGACTGTGCTCCTTTGATGCCTCTCCTATAAGGCGGAAGACGACCACTGCGAGATTTTCTTCTTGGTGAATATTCGTCCTCCTCAGGAGTTTATATTTTTTTCCTCGTTATATGATGTTTGTTCATGGAGTCTCGTGTATTGCGGACTCAGCACAGCCATCTGGCTTACTGTTAAATATTGAAAATATTGCCGAAAGCCAAAGTGCCCTAGAGAGGGATGAATTGATTTACAGGAGAAGCCTTGGAAAGAGAATTTTATATTATTTTTGAGAGTTTTCTCCAGTATATTGTTGTGTATGTGTGTACTCACCTAATTGTACCTCACCTAATTGTGGTTGCAGGGGTCGAGACTCAGCTCCTGGCCCCGCCTCTTCGCTGTCTGCTACTGGGTCTCTGCTCTCCCTGCTCCATGAGCTTTATCATACCTTGTCTTAAAACTATGTATGGTTCCTGCCTCCACTATATCTTTCTCTAGTCCATTCCACTTCCTGACTACTCTGTGGCTGAAGAAATGTTTCCTGACATCCCTTTGACTCATCTGAGTCTTCAGCTTCCAGTTGTGTCCCCTTGTTTCTGTGTTCCCTCTCTGAAACATCCTGTCACTATCTACCTTGTCAATTCCCCGCAGTATTTTGTATGTCGTTATCATGTCTCCTCTGACCCTTCTTTCCTCCAGTGTTGTTAGTCCTATTTCCCTCAACCTTTCTTCGTAAGACAGACCCCTGAGTTGTGGAACTAACCTTGTCGCAAACCTTTGCACTGTGTGTGTGTGTGTGTGTGTGTGTGTTTGTATATGTGTGAGTGAGTGTGTGTGTGTGTACTCACCTAGTTGTACTCACCTAGTTGTGGTTGCAGGGGTCGAGTCAAAGCTCCTGGCCCCGCCTCTTCACTGGCCGCTACTGGGTCACTCTCCCTGCGCCATGAGCTTTATCATACCTCTGCTTAAAGCTATGTATAGAGCCTGCCTCCACTACATCGCTTCCTAAACTATTCCACTTCCCGACAACTCTGTGACTGAAGAAATACTTCCTAACATCTCTGTGATTCATCTGAGTCTTCAACTTCCATCTGTGTCCCCTTGTTGTTGTGTCCCATCTCTGGAACATTCTGTCTCTGTCCACTTTGTCAATTCCTCTCAGTATCTTATATGTTGTTATCATGTCTCCCTATCTCTCCTGTCCTCCAGTGTCGTCAGGTCGATTTCCCTTAACCTCCCTCGTAGGACATACCCCTTAGCTCCGGGACTAGTCTTGTTGCAAACCTTTGCACTTTCTCGAGCTTCTTCACATGCTTGGCTAGGTGTGGGTTCCAAACTGGTGCTGCATACTCCAATATGGGCCTAACGTACACAGTGTACAGGGTCCTGAACGATTCTTTATTAAGATGTCGGAATGCTGTTCTTAGGTTTGCTAGGCGCCCATATGCTGCAGCAGTTATTTGGTTGTTGTGCGCCTCAGGAGATGTGTCTGGTGTTATACTCACCCCAAGATCTTTTCCTTTATTGAGGTTTGCAGTCTCTGGCCCCCTAGGCTGTACTCCGTCTGCGGTCTTTTTTGCCCTTCCCCAATCTTCATGACTTTGCACTTGGTGGGGTTGAACTCCAGGAGCCAGTTGCTGGACCAGGCTTGCAGACTGTCCAGATCCCCTTTTTAGTTCTGCCTGGTCCTCGTCCGATTGAATTCTTCTCATCAACTTCACATCATCTGCAAACAGGGACACTTCGGAGTCTATTCCTTCCGTCATGTCGTTCACAAATACCAGAAACAGCACTGGTCCCAGGACTGACCCCTGTGGAACCCCGCTCGTCACCGGCGCCCACTCTGACACCTCGCCACGTACCATGACTCGCTGCTGTCTCCTGACAGGTATTCCCTGATCAATGTAGTGCCTTCCCCC